>OW203762.1:56825816-57020912 GCA_934045905.1 Leuctra nigra | reverse complement strand
TTTGCAAATGAAGAATCGATTGATTACCTACCCAAAAAAATGTCATGCCATTTTCAATGTCAAAGCTGATTGTAATTATTAATTATCACCAGCAGACTGCACAAAAAAATCTCCCAAAGGTTTTTAAAAGGTTTAAAAACAACCTTCAGGGAGACCCTGAGGTTTTGTTTCTGTCCTTTACGCAAAATTTCTGCCAGGTTGGGGCAAGGCAAGGAAAACAGTCCCCCCCCCCCCCCCCCCAATTGTTTTTTCGGACTTTGAAATCAATTTTGTGACGATATGAGGTGTATTTTGTGGAAATATTCAATATTGTATACATTTGACACGGGATGGGGGGGGGAGTTAACTACATTGCCCCTGAGGCATTTTTTGGTTTTTCGACACGTTGAAATTATTAGTTTGTGTATTTTTTGTTTACAATATGAAACTAGGTATATGTAAAACACCACACAAATTGTATGATTTCCTGACATCCAGGGGGGGGGGCAAGTGCTCCCCCCCCTTCCCCCGCTGTGGTCGCCCATCCATGTAAGTGTCAAACATCTAAGTGCAATTTTACCGTGCGAGGTAGGAAACTCTCCGCCCCAGGTGGCAGGGTGACATTTTTACCAGCTCATATTGTATTTGTATCTACCTACTATTTGTCAATAAAGTGTTAGGTAAATTCAATGCAAGATGCTTACAGTATTTGGGGGGTTTCAAAGGAGTAGGTATAATTGAAATGACTGCTCTCTTACCGTTTTCCTGATAGCTCGTACCTATGTATTCCAATTTGTGTTTTTTCACTGCTGAGAAAAACCGCGTAAAACTAACAAAAGAATTATGTTTTTCCAAATTATACATAAACAATTGATAAATGTATTTGAATGCATTCACTATCACACTGTATAGAACCGAGCGTTCTATAGAACCGAGCGTAGTTTTATAAACGTATAATACATTTAGGTTTTATACACGTATAATACATTTAGGTTGTATACGTATACGCACCCAACCCTGAGTGGGTGGGTAGGCAGGTATGTAGAAATAAACAACAAATCGTCAATAAATCCGTGAATAATAAACATCCGTAATAAAAATAACATTTACCTGCAGTGAATTATTCCTATTTAATATAGGTACTTATAGATTGCTTACATTAATCTAGAGAGTAAGAAATATTTAGCTTCCCGCCAGCTGTCAAAACCCAGGTGTCAACGCATGTTTCTGAAGTCCATATCTCGGTATAATATCCACTCACAAACTATTACATTCTTTGAGTAGCCAATGGCCTTCCTACTTGCCTACATACCTACTTTATAAAATAACTTCGAGTAAAACAATATGACTTTTTTGGCGATTTTATCCACATAAGTTGCTGCAGAAATCTTATGGCATCCCTGCTTGTCGGCGGTAACAAAAGTTAACTCCGCCCCGTTCTAGTGGTCAATTATTTGGGACATTGCAGTAACGTAGGTACTCAATCAAACTGTTGTCTGAAAGTAATGTAATGTGTAATTGATCTTCATTTGGAAAACTAAAAACTTGTACAAAAACAACACAATTATAGAAAAAGCAGTGTATAGATTTCTTATGGACATATTTACAAGTACAAAAACGCTCATTGCCGAAATACAAAGTCTAACATAATGTCTCAGCATAAACCAAGTAAAGAGAAGAATCATCTTAATAAATAGCATGATGAAACAAAATAATATCAATTGTCAGTTATTCATATAAAAATAAAATATAATTTACTTAATTACTTCTATTATAGGAAGTCACTTGGTCCATATCACGGCAACTAGGAGATGATAGTTTGTTAGGGATACGCAAGAGTTGACGTCACCAATGTTAACGGAGAGACGGAAATGTTCCCCTTGCTTTCTTCATCGCCAATGAATATTGGAGGGTTTTGTCTTCATTACTAATTAAATTTAATTCCATTAGTTGTGTAAAAAAAACATGTTGAATTAATAACTCGATGAACTCATAAAATCACTTTATCAACTTTGTCTCACAATTGATATCTGAGAAACACCTTCTAAAAGTTTAACGAGCGTAGTACATATTGAATAATTCCGGTGTTAGAATGGTGTTGCATTTCATATCCCTATCAAGTTACAATCACTGAGAGATCTGGAGTTAGACGATGACGGTCAACACGTCTTCGCTGTCCACCAATGTCCGAATCCCCGGCTTGGCAAAGTCCTTGGAGTGCTGAAAGTCGGCTTGGGTGTTCTTGCGGAGTTCGTCGCAGTTCTGCGTCTTGAAGAGCTGCTGGTCGGCGTTCATCTCCAGACTTTCCGAAGCCGCGCTGCTGCAACCGGCCACCAGGGGGCTCGCGTGGCGCCGCAAGTTCTCCTCGTTCTGCAGGTTGTTGGACTTCTCGTCCTCGTTGGCGCGACTCAGCGTGTCGCGCGACGCGCCGCGGTTGCGCCGCACAACGTGGTGCCAGTACAAGATGGCGGCCAGGGCTGCGGCCAGGAGCGTAACCACGGCGACGACCAGAGCAATCAGGTAGCCGTTACCTGGAAACATCATTCCGCACGATGAAACAACTTCCAAAGCCCAATAATCAGTCAGAACATGATGAATATTTCAGAAACAAATTTGAATACGAAAAACATTGTATTGTAGGTATTTATTATCTTCCCGTAGATCAGTACAGAATACAGTTATAGGCAGAGCCAGTTGTTTGTGGTGATAAAAAAAGCCAAAATTCGTTTTCAACATTCTGAAAGTGGTGAATTGGTGGTGATTGGTGGTGAAATGGGAAAAAAATGATTTTTGTAAGAATAGGTGTGAAATATGACGCGCGAGCGACCTCTCACTAGCGAGACTCGGCGCGTGCGCATGCGCACCCCTGTTCAAGGTCATGTAGATGCGTCATTCCATGCTCAACAGCCAATCAGCTGGCACCCCCATACACTCTTTGGCTGGCACTGACAGCTGGCTTACGAAGAAAACAGTGTGATTCTTTCTATTTCGTGGTACTTTAGACTCAGATCAAGGAAATTTTCGTAAAATATATACTCGGAATCGGGAAATGTTGCAAAACACGTAGGTTTGGGACAAAATTGCGTGAAATCGCGAGAATTCGTCAATATCGCGTCAAAACACAAATTTGGCGAAAATTCGCGAGAAAAAGATACATATATTTGGAATCAGGAATGTATGAAACGTAAAGATATGTCAGAAAATTCATGTTCCTAAACATTTCGCGTTTATCGTGGAAACCATAAACAACTGGCCCTGGTTATAGGCATCGTCAGAATTATTTACATGTACAGATAATTATGGAAAAGTTTAACAAGTTAAAATTAAATTACTGAATAATACTTAATAAAAATAACATTAATTAATATTATGAACCACCGCCTCCTGGTGGTGAATTTGCGATACCCCAGTGAGACAAGAACAGCGCCTGTCCTCAAACACACCAAACTTAAAGTGTGGAAATTGCAAGAAGAGCAGCACAGACAGGAATTCAGAAGTATGATAGAAGAGGGAGTACCAGAGGGCCAAGTAAGAGCTGTGGAAGAGGAGTGGACAGAATTCAGAGATAAGAAGGTAATGAGCGCAGAGAGAGTATGTGGCCGGGTAAAGGGAAAGAAGAGAGAAAAGGAAACACCATGGTGGAATGAAAAGGTTAAATACGTGGTTAAGGAGAAAAGAGACGCATGGCAAAGGAAAGAAATAGCGAGATCTGAGGAGAATAATCGGGCTTACTCTGAAGCAAAACGGCTGGTGAAACAAACGGTCCAGGAAGAGAAAAAGAAGACAATGGAGGTCTTCGCAGCAAAGTTGGATGAGGACTACAAAGGGAATAAGAAAATGCTCTATGGGTTGATGAAGAACAAGAGAAAGCAAGGAGATTTGAGAAGAAATATGATAGACGAACAGGGGAACCTTGTAACAGAAGAGGACGAAATCAAGAAACTATGGGAGACCCATTTCAAGAACCTGTTGAACAGTTGTCCACACCCTGATGCTCAAACTCTAACCACCAATACTGATGACGCCGGCGTCGACCGTCCAGAAGAGAAAGATATTTCGGTGGAAGAGATTGCCGTAGCAATTGGAGAAATGAGCAACGGAAAGTCTCCAGGATTCGACGAAGTCTCAGCTGAGATGCTGAAAGCGGCGGGACCAGCAGGCGCTTACTGGCTCTGGAGGGTGATTACGGCAGCATGGCAAGAAAGGAAGATTCCTAGGAATTGGGAAGAAGGAATAATTATCCCCACTTTTAAAAAGGGTAACCGAGGCCTATGCCAGAACTATCGCGGAATCACCCTCATGAGCCAGTGCGCGAAGGTCTACGAGAAAGTGATTGGAAGAAGGTTGCGAGAACATACTGAACCCCAACTCCGAGAGGAGCAGTATGGATTCCGAGGTGGAAGATCGACAATTGACTTGATATTTGCCTTAAAGCAGATGATGGAGGCAAAGTGGGAGGAGGGTAGGGATATGTACATGGTATTTCTGGACCTGCAAAAGGCATACGACTCGCTACCTCGACAGACGGTATGGTAATGCCTGGAGAGGAAAGGAGTGTATCCTGAGCTGATTGAACGGGTCCAAAGCACATACAGTAACAGTCGCAGCATGGTCCAGACAGCAGTCGGAAGATCCGGGTGGTTCAACATCAACACAGGTCTCCGACAAGGCAGTGCACTCTCACCAATGTTATTTAACATCGTAATGGATGAGATGATAAGAGAAGTGGAGCGGGAAGAGAGCGACCAGTCAACAACTCTTGTGTTTGCCGACGACATCATGGTGTCGGGAGAATGTGCACAGGACGTCCAAGAGAAGATCGACAGATGGGATGTAGTAACTTGGAATACGGGCTCAGGATAAGCAGAGAAAAGAGTGAGGCCATGGTGATGAGTAGGGAGAAGAAAGCCCAAAATACTAACATCCAGCTACAAGGAGAAGTACTCCAAGTAAAACAAGAGTTCAAATATCTAGGAAGCATAGTGACCAATGAGGCCAGGATGGGAGCAGAGATATCTAGGCGGATACGCCTTGCCAGTGGCTTCTACCAATCAGTCAGAAAGCTTCTGTGGAACGAAGACATGCCAACCAAATACAAGATGCTACTCTACAAGACCTACTTCATACCAATACTAACTTATGGTGCAGTTACATGGACATTGACCAACAAAGAAGCAGGAAATATCCAGGCAGCCGAGATGAAATTCATCAGAAGTACCGCTGGAGTATCGAAGATGGAAAAGCAAAGAAGCACTGACATAAGGAAGAAGCTAGGTGTTGAGAGCCTCAACTATAAGATAGGAAGAGACAGACTGCGCTGGTATGGTCATCTTAGAAGAATGAATCCCAAGAGAATACCGAAGAGAGAATTTGAAAGAGCGAGAGAGCAGGAAAGCTGAAGGGGCAGACCGAGAGCGAAGTGGGAGGACCAGGTGAAGTGGGATGTAGAGGAAAGAGGTGAGGAGTGGGGAACAGTGACTGCAGGAAGATTGTGGGAGGACAGAGAGAGGTGGAGAGTCATGGTGGAGCGGCAGCAACCAGAATACGAAGAGGAGGAGGAAGAAGAAGAGTGTGATGTGTCAGGACCGGCCACCCGACATCACTGAAGCGAAGGCCCAAGATGGATGGTGGAATTCCACCCCCCGACCCGACATTGTGTTGGAAACGGGAGACAGATATTTATTATTATTATGAAGAGGCTATTCTAGAACAGACTGAATGAACTGTTCAGGCATGTAGTATTGTTTAATGTCAAAGAATTACAATTAACAGCATGCGATAATTACATATTGTAGCAGTTGAATATCTTAAATGACAAGTGGAGAGCACTTTGATGATGATGAACTAGGATAAGGAAATATACTCATTCAAGTTGAAGAAGGGGTTTTGACTTTAAGCATAGACATTGTATAGCTTTCTTTGATTAATGTCTGATGTCATTATATTAATTGTATTATGTCTATGCTTTAAGTAAGGTATTGTATTGTATTGTATTTTATTATCATCCCGTCGATCAGTACATAATACAGATATGGGTATCTGCTGTATGATATGGGCAGATATGGGCAGATTATGGGCAGATATGGGTAGGTTTTCAGGCTGAGAGAGAAAGAAGCGAGGATTGGTGATTTTACAATAGATTGAGGAAGTTTGTTGTAGATGACGGTACAAGGTATGAAATGGGAGTTTTAAACGGTTGATTAGGACTGTATTGTCATGGCAACAACCATTTCTAGAATGACAGTGTTACTTAATTACGGGTTTTAGCAGAGTATTGAAAAACAGGACCTTAGAGCTAGAAAACAAGTTGTAATAGCCATCAACGGATGATGCCATAGTTTCACTTATATTTCATGTTTATATCGATGTGATTACGTAAAAAAGTACTATACTACAATTCGTGATTTTCCTAGTAACTTTGATCATGATTATTGGGGTTATCTTCTGTTGGATGATTGTCAAATCACTGTCAAAATCATTATCATCAGAAACATTATCACCAACAATACCTGCAATAACATAATCACTCTTTCATCATCACTTTTTCATAATCACTCTTTTTTTATCCCAACGGCTGGTGTGTTGGATACCTCGGTTCTCGTTAGATCACCGAGGTTAAGCAACATTGAGCGCGGTCAGCGATTGGATGGGTGACCATTCAACTCTGCCTTGCCAGGTTGTTGCCGTTGGGTCAGAGAGACCGGGGTGTTTGGGGGTCAGTGTGACGACCTCCCTCCACCTGTTATCAGTCTCTCGACGGCGCGGGTTGTGGAGGCCCGTGCTGTGAATGTCACACCGTCCTTCGGAAGGGACGTTAAGCCGTTGGTCCCCTTGGTATCTTTCGTCAGGAGTAGGCTACATGCCGGTACCGGGTTTCCTCTCCTCCCTTCTCTATATTACATTCTCACTAGTGGAGCCTGGCTCTGTTGAGAATATAGACTTAATAATAATAATAATAATAATAAATACTGTCGAAAATAGCAGTAGAAATAGTCAACAAACAGAGCAATTTCTAGACGCCTTCATTTTTACAAGTAAATAAGTGATGATCAACAATCGATATAAGTATCGATTATCGGAACACAGACAATCTGAAACCAGAATTGTGAAGCTTACTTCACACACATTCTGTCAATTTACACATTGTGGTGCATTCTGTATGTAACTGGATGAACTATGGCCATTTGAATGAGAGGTACAGTCTGTTTTTTTACTGTATGAACTCTCACCAAATGGAGCCACAGTCAGTTGTTCTGCTAGGCCGAGAAAGACTTCATTGCGCTCTCACCTTGCAATGTTGTCTTTCTCGGCCTAACAGAACAACTGACGGTGTCTCGGTCTGTAGAGAGTTCATACAGTAAAAAAACAGACAGTATGAATCGGCGGGCGACATTCGTCAAAGTAATTCAATAATTCACCTGTCTTCTGTTCGACTCGCAAGGCGGTCTCGACGCGCACTTCGACGACGGCTGCCAGGGCGGCCATGTTGGCCTGCTTGCGGCCAATGGCGTCGCTGAGAGCGCGCGCGGCCTCGCTGAGCCCCGGCAGTGCGGTCAGCGCGCTCAAGGTCGCCTCCAGAGTGTCGTTGACCCCTTGCTTGAGGTCGCACAGCAGCACCAGGGACAGGTCGCTGGTTTCTCCCGCCAGGAGTGCTGCCAGCAGCGAGCGGAGCTCAACGCACAGAGACTCGACCGAAGTGCCTCGAGGCAGTTTGCTCCGTTCGAGCAGAAGCGACAGCCGAGCACAGCCCGAACCAACGGTAGCCTGAAGCAACAGTCTTGTTGAAAATACACTCATACCAACTGTGTAGAACACCGTTTTACAAGGAGAACTAAAACGTTTATAAGGAAAAACTTCGAAATAAAGTAGTAGACCCCATAGCTCAGTAAATCATCTGAAATGTGGTCATTTAAAACTGTTAGAACAAAAATTTCAACAGATACATGACATTGTAGTTTTTCCAAGAAATCTAAGGGGAAAAAAATCAAATAGGAAAAAAATAAAAATCTAATATACTTACCTACTTTTGAAAATATCAGCATGTCTTTTTTGTATGGTCGCAATGTTAATTGAAAGACAAATTGTTTTGAAGTGATAATATCTCGAAAATGAGTTTACCTTGCCTACTTTCTCTTGTTTTATGGTGCAGAATTAAATTTTCTATGTAGAATTTCAATGATTTCAAGATTTCAAAAAATTATGCAACAAAAGATTGAACATTAGAATTGTTCTTTGAAAAACAAACAGAAAGATGTCCTAATTCTATTATTTAGCATTCATTACCACTATTAGGGAGTGAAATGACTCTGTACCTGGTTGGGCCAGCAGGAGCTGGGGGCGGGCAGCAATGGCGGCCCCACGCGCTTGCCAGCCTCCAGGGATCGGCACTCGCCCCACGCCCGGCACTCGGGGGTCAAACACGCGTCCCCTGGGGCCGGCACGCACACCTGGGACCTGGGGCAGGAGCCCGAGGGCCCCAGACAGTTCCCCGGGCCGCACCACACTCTCGTGCAGCTCACAGCAGAGTCCAAGCAGATGCAGCGGTTGCATTCGTGCAGCCAAGCGGCGCCGTCGCTGTAATACTGCCGCTTGTACAAGCACACCCCAGACAGCTGCTCAACTGAAATACAATACCAGTTCATTATTAATGCACTGATATTCATTTATATGTTAATCTACTTTATATTCTGAGTCATATGAAATGTATTATTATTTCTCGTCTTCCACTTGAGTGAAATGTAATAAATGTAGCTTTTCTTTTCTAATTATAAGTTTGAAGGAAAAGTGTGGGAAACTACATACTTTTTATTTACATGTATCAACACCTCTTTCGGTCAACCCTTCTGTGAACTTCTTCGGGATAACTGAACAAGTAAACTGTTAGTTTTTAAAAAGTAAAGTGTTAGCTAAAAAGCTAAAAATCAGATAGAAAATAGGTCATATAAAAAAGGAAGTATAAAATGAAAATATAAAAGTACATATAAGCTGTTTGGGGCTGTGCATAAAGGACGTCACGCTTCAGGGGGAGAGGGGGGGTGCACCAGTATGGGACACAGTGTGACAGGGGGGAGGGGGGGTACTGGAGGCAGTAGGACGTCACGTTTTGATATAGAAATGTTGAAATATTTTAAATTTTTAGTTGATATGTCGGGAACGGAAATTTCGCTAAAAACGATAAATTCTGATACATTTTACAGTAAAAAATATTCTATTAAAGGGGGGTAGAGACAGATTTGTGACGTCCTTTTAGGAGGGGGGGCTCTCGAAAAGTGTGACACAGCGTGACAGCGGGGAGGGGGGGGGGGGGGGTGTCAAAATATCCCATTTATAGCGTGACGTCCTTTATGCACAGCCCCTTTACTTGTTCAGTTATCCCGAAGAAGTTCACAGAAGGGTTGAACGAAATATTGATACATGTAAAAAAAAAAGTTTGTGACGAGTCCAAACAGGTTTCCTTCAAACTGGTATAGGTAATCGGGAGAGAAGCATTTACCTCTACATTTATTTTGATCTCTCCCCAACATTTATAATTGTTACGCATTCTTCTTGCTTTAATCAGTCAGAGCAATAAACAATGTTCTATCGCTTTTGGCACATCTTCCTTTCTTACAGTAGGTGCTATGTAAATTTGCTGGAAGCAATTACAATAACAATAGAAATCTAGCATCACAAATCATTAATCAATAACTCTCTCCTCTCCTCAACCTTAGATGAATTAGTAGCCATTGGCTACTAATTCAGATTTGTTGACTCAGTTCTTTTCACAAACTTTTCAAAACAATGCAAATGAGTTGTTATTATTAAATAACCTTCTTCACAGAAGGCCCCTTTCCGTCCTGGAGGACAAAGGCACTTGTATCTCCCGATGTCGTCGACGCACGTGGCTCCGAAGCCGCATGGATTGGAGGCGCACTCGTTGATGTTAATCCTGCAGTCGGGTCCGGTGAATCCCGGTGCGCAGTCGCACAAGAACCAGTTGACTCCGTCGACGCAGCTGCCTCCGTTGTAGCAGGGCGCGTGCGCGCAGTCGTCCCGGTCGTGCTGGCAGTGCCGGCCCTCGAAGCCGTCTTTGCATACGCAAGTGTACGAGTCCAGCGTGTTCAGGCACGTGCCTCCGTTCAGACAAGGCAGGCTCTTGCAGGCGTGGCGAGACACTGCAAGCAATCCTTGTTATTATTAGGAATAGGATGTTTAGTACCTATGAAACCTCCAAACAGGCAAGTAAATAGTACCTAAAAACTATTAAAAAAGGACCACAAAATCTCGAAAAAGGACCAATGAAATTTTATGGAATGCAATATTCGTCAACACATTATTTGATTTATCAGTTTAGGAGTTAGACTTGGAGTAATATATTAAAATTAGCTAAAAATTATTGTATGAATGTGTAATGTATCACCTAGGAAGATAGCTGGCAGGGAATAGCAACTCGCGTTACTTTGCAAACCATGTGTGTGATAACGGAAATGCCGCGCTTTTATAACAGTTGAAAATACCTCGAATCATTCAATAAAATGTCACACATTATATCTCACACAATTCGTTAATCTTTAAGGAAGACAATGATGTATCTCAGACATCAACACGTTGCCTATGTGAGACGTAGTGAATAAAGTGCAGAAATGATATTTTTCCGTCGGCGCTGGTTTCAATATTTTGATCTAGTTCCTCGAGATATTAAACCAATCAAAATAAGTATACTACACAACATGGATTTTAAAATACAATCACGCAATGCTCTGCATTGTTATGAAGACAATGATGCTACACACATATCTCTCCAATATTTATTGACAATGCAGCACAAAAAGGCAACATTTCCCTCGTATGTATCATACATGACCAAATGCGTACTGCATCAGCTAACGTGGGTGACGTGGACGTCATTAGGTTGTCAATCTCCCCCCCCCCCCCAGCTATCATCCTAGGTATCACGTGTCATTATTGTTGATGGCCATACAAAACGTGGATGGAAATTTTATGAATTGTGGTCTAGACCACAATCGTTGTAACTTGCAACAAACATTTCATATTATTTTCCCCAATAATTTAAAAAAGGACAAAAAGACCATAAAATAGCAAGAATTCATCGAAAATTGAGAAAAAGGCATTTTCAGGCAAAATGAACCACATATTTTTGAAATCAGGTACACATGAAACATAATATTTATATCTAATTTTTAGACGTGTCTGAACAAAAAACTAAAAATGATAAACATCTCTCAATGAAATGTCTTGTAATTACCGATGTGGCAAGTGGTGCCCTCCCAGTCGGGCGAGCACTGGCACATGAAGCTGTCACCGAGGTCGATGCAAGTGCCGCCGTTGCGACAGGTGAAGGGGTCGCAATGGCTGTCTCGCAGGCCGCAAGTCTTGCCCTTCCAGCCGTCGCGACACGCGCAGTCAAAGTCAGCCAGAACGTCCGTGCAGCTAGCGTTGTGTTGGCAAGGGTTGGGCGAGCATTCGTCCGTCTCTACGCAAAACATTCACAGAAATCCCTTTCCTTAATGTAAATGGTCTTAGTGCATTCCTAGATTTATTCAAAATTATAGGTAGTGAAAGCAAAATTCACACAGTTGATTGCACGCAACTAATTGGTATACTTCTACCATAAGTCTCATTGGATGTGTGCGATTTTCCACTTCAGACGACAACGTATTCAATCACACGACCTTGCCTGCTTTTAGAAGGCGTATGAACTAGATTTTGTCTTTTGTTTTTGTTAAAATGTTCCAGAAGGAAGTTTTGTCATCAATATTTCGTCTTATCTCTAATTATTTGTTACGATTCCCATTTTAATGTAATTGTACACTTTCGGAGCCATCTTGATTTCCTTGTAAGTACCACGTGACTGAAATTCTCACATCTGATTGGTCAACGACGCCAATCGGGCGTCTTCAATCATCCAGTTTAGAGCTAAGACGCTTTCACATAACACGCGTTTTGCGTTTCGCGTCTTTTTCAAAATAAAAATCGACGCTTTGCCAGAACCATTCACATTACCTCGACGCGGACGCGGCGCGGATTATAAGCACCTTGGTTTCGCCTTGATTAGAGGAGGCCGTGGAAAACAGAATGTTGATATAAATTTATTATTTTTGTTAGTAATAATTTGTGTGTTATTAGATGGATTAATATGCACAGGTATGTAATTATTAACCATATAGTCTTATTTTATACATGACGTAGTCGCACTTGATTGGCTGCTAAGTCGTGACGTCATTTTCCCTGCGCTCGTTACTTCAAAAAACCTCCCGACAATCGAGGTGAGTAGGCGAGAAAAAAAACCGCCTGCGGCAAAATTTTCGGTGGTTTTGATTGGTCAACATAAAAGACGCAAAACGCGAAACGCGTGTTATGTGAAAGCGGCTCTAGTCTCTATACTCCCGATTCGATCCGTAATTGGTAAGAATCTGATGATCGGCCAGTTCACACGCGCACATCCAATCTTATGGTAGAAGTATACCAATTAGTTGCGTGCAATCAACCGTGTGAATGGACCTTAAGAGGTATTATTGTAAAATTTCTTACTCAAGCACGTCTTCCATGACTGTGTTTCCAATGAATAATATTCTAGCGGGACTTAAAGCAACTACAATAGCTATATCTGTCAGTAAAGGGTTATGATTGAAAAGTGGAAACTTATGATTTTAGTATTAATGAATACCTAATTGTTAATATTCATCAAAAGAATACCAATGTTTATGTAGTAGTAATTAATATCCCAGAAAAAAACACTCCGTGTAAAAAAGGCAGCCAAGTCTCTTTACTTTAAAAAAATTCAACACCGGAAAGGAGTGATATCAAAAAAGGAGCCAAGTCAATGACATTTCCAAATATTTAATCGTATCTTTGAAATAAAAGTATAAACACCGAGAAATACTTTACAAAAGGACTTGGCGCATCGTTTTTTTAAAGACATCATTCTATCCTAAAAGTGGAAAGAAATTTACAAGTAGGTACATTTTCCTCTTTCTATTAGAGTCAGAATCTATGAATCAAGCTACTTTTAGTAATGACTATTTTATAGTTTTGTCAATGGCGATAGAAGCATGATTTTATGCTGTAATATATAAGTAATATAAGGGTGAAAGAATTACATAACAATTGGAAGTGGTGAGAATGTAGGTTTCTTTGGAAAACTTCCATGGAGTCAGGAGTCAGGATCCTCATCAGTGTGTTGTGTCTAATGTCCGCCCGTCCGATCGGGTAGCTCAGTTGGTAGAGCTCTCGCCCGGCAAGTGAGAGGTCCCAAGTTCGTGCCCCGGTTCGGTCGGATATTTTTCACAACACACATCCCTTCATATCAATTGGAAGTGGGCTCATACATATTCTTGCAGTACTGTTAATATGGCGAAATTAGACTGGTATCTTTTCATAATTTGATCTTGACTGAAGGAAATCATGAAACGTTGTCAAATAATTACTAACTAATGGAACACAATTATATATTTTTGAAGTGTCAAGTGTATAAAGTTAAATTTTTTAATAGAAATTCAATATGACTGTCTTCTTTGTGAAATGTATTTTTATAAAATGTGTATTAATAGAAATTGTTACATGATGAGAAGGTATAACGCATGATGAGACTTAATTATATTCACCACGAAACAATATTACGAAGATAACTATTGTGTATATTTATAGAAAGCATAGACAACAAGTTTCATAGCGTATATATTCATATAGAAAATATTTTACAGAAGGTATGTATAATATGTACCTAATTGAAAGATGTTTCCCTATTATTCTAAACATTCAAAATGACGGTTGTATATAAATGGCACATGCTTATGAATAGAAAAATGTCTTTAAAAAAACGATGCGCCAAGTCCTTTTGTAAAGTATTTCTCGGTGTTTATACTTTTATTTCAAAGATACGATTAAATATTTGGAAATGTCATTGACTTGGCTCCTTTTTTGATATCACTCCTTTTCGGTGTTGAATTTTTTTAAAGTAAAGAGACTTGGCTGCCTTTTTTACACGGAGTGTTTTTTTCTGGGATATCACTTCTTTTGTTAGTTTATTCATACAGCTTGTAGCACAGCTTGTGTCCGTGCAAGAACTTATTTCTTTAAAAAAATACGCCTATGCCGATTTGGATACTTAGAAAAGTTGCGTTTGGTATATAAGATTAAAATAATTATCCAAGAAGAATAGCTTTAAGTTTCGTTACAATCGGTCCAGCCGTTTTTGATATATGACGTCACTTCCGGTTTTAGCAATGGCGGCCGAAAATAATGTCGTCTTGAATTCATAATTATTACTCCTACACATTTCCAAAATTTGGTTGCAATCGGTACAGCCGTTTTTGATATATGACGTCACTTCCGGTTTTAACAATGGCGGCCGAAAATAATGTCGTCTTGAATTCATAATTATTAGTACAACACATTTCCAAAATTTGGTTGCAATCGGTACAGCCATTTTCGATATATGACGTCACTTCCGGTTTTAACAATGGCGGCCGAAAATAATGTCGTCTTGAATTCATAATTATTAGTACAACACATTTCCAAAATTTGATTGCAATCGGTACAGCCATTTTCGATATTTGACGTCACTTCCGGTTTTAACAATGGCGGCCGAAAATAATGTCGTCTTGAATTCATAATTATTAGTCCAACACATTTCCAAACTTAGGTTGCAATCGGTACAACCGTTTACGATATATGACGTCACTTCCGGTTTTAAAAATGGCCGCCGAGAACACTGCAACCTTGAATTTATAATTATTTACAAAGTACGTTTACTTATATCTATTTTAAAGTATAAAGTGGTGAATTTAGCGTCATTTAGCATATTTATGACGTCATTTCCGGTATAGGTCATAAAATGTGTGACGTCATTTCCGGTTTCGATATTTGAATCATCAAATATTACTGATTACATAAAGTTGACCGTCTAAATCGTTTAGCGCTGGTTTTGTTCTAATCTGTTTAGCCGTTTTTGAGACATGATGTCACTTCCGGTTTCAAAATGGCGGCTTCCGGTTGGTTTTATAACAAGTCAAATGAAATATCAAAAGTAGGTACAAACGTTACATAAATATCAAGACAATCGGATCAACAGTTGTTGCTGAAATGCAAATCGATGTATATTAAATTTCATGACGTCATTTCCGGTTTATTTAAAATAATGTTCAGTCTTTTGATATTGATAATCCATATAGATGACCGTCTGAAACGATTGGCGCAAATTTCGTTCCGATCGGTCCAACCGTTGACGAGATATGACGTCACTTCCGGTTTCAAAATGGCGGCACAAAAAATTCATGGGGACAAGGTTAAATCAGACGCCAAAAGTGCACACGTGGTAAAAATGTGAGATCAATCGGTTCAGCCGTTTAGGCTGTGGCCTGTTTACCGGATTTTAGCTCCAGCCTACTACTATGATTACTGATTATGAAAACCGCCCTAAAACACTGTTTTCACGGCCCTCTAGCGCGCAAAGGGCGTAACCTATTGTTCCCAAATTTGGTATATGTTGTAGGGTGGGCCATAGCTCGAAATTAAGATATTTCGCAACAATGTGAGATTTCTCAATTTTAAGATCCAGTAGGCCGAAAATGCCACTTTGATGCTTACAGTAAAAGTGGGTTTGCTCCAGCCTTTATATGAGAGTGTGCGCGCGCCGTACGACTTGGCTGGCGTGGAGCGACCGCTCCACTAGATTACTTATTGTCTTCTTAATAAATATTAATAGTATTAATTAATTAATTATTTAATTATTAAAACTAAAAGTGTTAAAATAACTACTAAGGGCCAGTCTTTCAATACTTTGTTAAATAAGTTAACACTAACTTATAGTGATCATTCAAGGAGTGTCATTGGTTGTTGCCATGACAATATACTCCTTATCAACGGTTTAAAATTTAGCCGAGTACTGAAAAACTGGCCCTAAATGTGGATACTTAACATTAAAATGATGATTTAGCCACGTTAGAATACACACCCCTTTTGAAATTCACACACCTGAATCTGACCTGCGATTGGCTTAAACGAAAAAGACATGGTATGGATTTGGCAGATGTTGCAGTCATAGAAGATGTGCTTTATTGCATTATTCAATCATTATAGTAGACTAAGGGCCGGTCTTTCAATACTCCGCTAAAACCAGTTGCTATGGCAATATAGCTCTAATCAACTGTTTAAAATTTAGCTGAGTGAGTAAAGAGACGGAGAAGATGGGTTTGAAAATAAGCGAAGAGAAGAGCGAAGTAATGTCCATGGAAAGAAAGAAGTTTAAACACGGTCATGCTAGGATCAAGCTTGGAGAGGGATGGTTGAAGGAGGTGGAAGAGTTTAAGTATCTGGGTAGCCTGCTCACCAACAAGGCTAAAGTAGACAGAGAAATACAAGAAAGAAGAAAGAAAGCAGAGGCATTTTATCAAGCAGTGAGGAAGTTGCTGTGGAATGAGAAGTTTCCACAAGTCTGCAAGATCATTATGTACAAGATGTATTTCCTGCCAATTCTAACATACAGGGCAGTGACGTGGTCAGCAGGTGGAAAGGAAATGAATCAGCTACAGGCAGATGAGATGAAGTTTTTGAGGAGTGTGAAGGGGGTGACAAGAATGGATAGGATTCGAAGTATGAAGATAAGAAGAGAGCTGGGGGTTGAAAGATTGGTGTTCAAGCTGGGAAGAGAGAGGCTTAGGTGGTTCAGCCACATGAAGAGGATGGGAACCGATAGAGTGCCAAGGCGGGTGTTTGAAGCGGCTACAGGGGGAACCCGGAGAGTGGGGCGTCCGAGAGACAGGTGGATTGGACTGATCAAGGAGGATGGAATGATGTGCTGGAGAGAGGAGGAAGGTGGAGTGAGTTGGAGGCTGAGAGACAGTGGGAGGACAGAACACGGTGGAAGGAATTTGTGGAACAATTAGAAGTGGAAGAAGAAGAGGAGGAAGAAGAGGAGGAAACGCCAGGCGTGGCCAGCCGGTTTCCAGGAGTCCTGCGGCCCTAGTGTTGGTGGGAACACCCACCCTCTGACCTACCTATTGAATTGGAACCAGGGATGGATTATTATTATTATTGAAAAACTGACCCTAACTGTAATGATAAAAGAGAGATATTGCTGTATGAAGGACGTACCGGCGTTGCATATCTCGCCCTCCCAACCCTCCTGACAGATGCAGCGGAAACCGTTGACGCGATCCACGCAAGTGCCAGAGTTCAGGCAGGGGTTCAGCTTGCAGTCGTTGATATCTAAAACACAGGTTTCACTTCATTCACTCACAACATATACGTTTTGAGAGCGTATTACCACGGCCAGTAATTTACTCCACTATAGATAGCATTACAGTGGAACCTCGTTAGTACGTTTTTGAAGGGACCAGGTTAAAAAAACGTACTAAAGTGAAAAACGTACTATAGAAATTTCATAAAAAAGGGGTTTAGTCGCGGGTCAATGTTTTTTTTTGAAGATCAATATTTTTAGATTGGGGTTTAATGTCTTATCTCCCGTTTGAAATGGAAAAAACACTCTACTCAGTCCTGAAGTGTTGATGGATGATAATGTTTCAATAAATTTTAAAAGACACACTATTCATGTTTCCCCCTTCTCAAGATAACAGCTGAGGCCAACCCATGTCAAGTACTCAAAGGACCTGTCAAGTGTAAAATAGATGGAAGTATAGTCTGGTCCTGACAAATGGTTGTTTTTTTCCCATCCCAATGGTTTATTTTCACATACAAAGTGTTTTTGTCAAAAACAGACTTCCAAAAACTGAGGTGTGTTTTCTGACATTAATTATGTACGAAAATGGGTTGAAAATGGAATGAAAAACGTACTATTCTTAGTAATTTGCTTCAAGGGACCAGAATGTTTAAAGTAGGTACTAGTAACACGAAAAACGCACTAGCGAGAAATGTACTAAAGAAACAATTTAACATGTGTTCTTATGGGGGAATGCCAGGACCTTTTGAAAAAAACGTATTAGGGTGAAAAACGTATTAAGGAGAAACGTACTAAGGAGGTTCCACTGTATTTAGTTAATTGAAATGACCCAAATCGTCAAAAACCGACTTAAATATGACTTTTTAAAGGGCCATATTTCCCAAACGAGGAGATTAGAGAAAAATGCTCGAATATCTACTATTTGTGTTTGTTTAGGATGGTGAAAAATTCTGACAAGTTTTGTCAAAATCGGAGTTAATAGAAAACATATTGTTTTGTTAACAATAAATCCAATGTGCTGACGTTAAGGAGACCCTAAATGAAAATTATTTTTTAATTTTATGCAAGATGGTTCAATTAACAAGAAATTAACTTAAGAAGTAATACCAGTGCACAGATTTTGGCAGATTTTGTGTGTAGAGGACATTTTTCTAAAGAGAATCACACCAAAAAAACAATGTTTTGTTCTGGGTTTGGACATGACATGTTGACTGGATTACAATGTTAATTTCCAGCTAGTATTTGACTCACTCTCGTGGCAGTATTTGCCTTGATATCCCGCATCGCAGGAGCAATGGAAGCTGCCACGTGATTGGCTGACACAAACTCCGTGGTCGCCGCAGATGCCAGAGGCCACTAACACCGTTCGCTCGCTGGCGTTTACTGACACCGTGCATCCGTCCATCACTGCATCATATCACATCACATCACATCACATCACATCACATCATATCACATCACATCACATCACATTGCCTACAAGACTTAAGACACAGATTTCTACATTTAACTGAAAATAAAGAGAAGAGAAAGTGGCCAAGTCCACTCTTGTTTGTAACGTTTTTATACCTTGTGAGAAAGTTTTGTGTCCATGGATGTCATCAGAATTTCAGAAATACCAAACATTTCAATGTGTAGAATTTAGTTGAGAAGAATTGTGAGAGATATAATATGTAATTACTAGTTAATTATGTTGAACTTTACTAAATAACACTAGATATTATTTACACACTCATTAGGATATTGCATTCTGCTTATTTTATTACTTGTCTACAGTTTCGATTCAATTGTCAAAATCTTCTTCAGGACAAAATTCTTTATAAAACATGTGCCTAAAAATAAAACTATTAGGACTTTTCACAAACTATTTTTTTATTGTACATCAATATTTCGTCCACGCTTCTGTGGACTTCATCAGGATGAAACTAAACAAGTAAACAGCAAATTATGAAAAGAAAGAAAAAATCAAATGATGAGACAAACAAAATTCCATGTGGCTCACAGAAAACATTACAAAAACATTCCAAAGAAATTAGAAAATATTGATGTACAATATAAAAATAGTTTGTGAAAAGTCCTAAAAGTTTTATTTTTGAATTAACATCCAAACTAATAGGGGAAAAAGTAATGTATTAAGGTGCCTAAAAATTTTTATAAAAGGTATAACTATTATCACATTTTAGATATAACTAGAACCCCTCCCTTTGCTATTACAGACATTATAGTGGACCCAACGAGTGTATAGTCTTTCCTTTCATGAGACGAACAGTATTGTTCGACAGTTAACTCTGACAAGATACCAGTGTTGCCAATAACTCCACTACCATCGCCGCTAGTAGTACCCTGAAATTCCGCTAAAATCGCCCTTCAGGCCGCTAACACACCAATGTGGAGCTTTACCCCCCCTACTATTCAAAATTCCTCGGAAAACATGCACAGTAAAATTAATTTCGTGTAATTAGTAACTTTTTATGTGGAATTTTTTTTATTGGAATATTTTTTTATAAGTCCTGACTCCTGTGAGGATTAATGTCTCATAAAAACGCTCAAAACGCCCAATTTGTTATTAAATTTACTAATTTTGTGGAAACCGTCAGAATCGCAGCCAGATGCTGTGGACCTTAATTCGCCACTTTTTGCTTTTCAAAACGCTAGATCTAGCGGCGAAACCGCTAAATTGGAAACACTGCAAGATACAACCGGAGTGATGACCTGCCACCCCCTTCCACCTACACTATTGCCACTTTAAACAACTTTCCTTGAATTTTAAAAGCCAACTCACTGAAAGATAGTTGGCACCACAACAAAACAACCCTTTCCCGGACACCAGCAGTGGTTGAGAGATATTTACAACCGGACACGCGTCAAAACACTCAGGATTACAATCTGGCCCAATTGTTGAAATTTTCACAGCTTTGCTGAACTGGATACACACTCGCTGGGTCCACTATACATGACATCATGTGTATTACGAATGTTGGCCACGATTGTGCTCAGTACCTACCATTTAATGTCATATTGAATTGGTTTACCTTGGCAAGGAGGCTGTCTGCAGTGAACTCTGGGGGTTGTACAGTTCTTGTCCTCCCAATCCTCAGGGCAGTGGCAATAATAGTCGGACTGGGTGTTGAAACACGGGGCTTGGTTGGCGCACGGGTTCGGGCTGCAGTGATCGTGGTCCACCTAAAACACAACATCTTCATAGCTTCAAACTCTCAAAGACAGAGGGAAGTTACACCATGAACGAATGTTACACGTACAGCATAATTCTCTATTTCACAGTTTATTTATCTAACTTATCAGGACTTGAAAAAAGATACATGAAAATATTCATCAGTTCAAATTTCCAGGAAACTTTTAGCATGTAGAAATAATCTGACAATCTCAGATGGGATGATGTTTAGTATATGAACTGCAAATTTGAAGATATGAACTGCAAATATGAAGAGCATTAGACCGGCAATCTAAAGGTCGTGGGCTCAAATCCCACCGGAGGTCAAATCTTTTAAATTTGCAGTTCATATACTAAACTTTTAGCAATTGAAAAGTAAATTAAGCGATCGTCACCACAGTACTCTTATGGCACTTACTCTGTTTTTGTTTGTTTTTTTGCCTGCACTGCCCAGGTCAAACCGCACAACTAATCGATCTGAAATTTTGCACACATACTAACGTAATCTAAGCGGTCTCTGGGATTGATTTTTAATGGGATCCTGTGATTTGTTCAAATTTTTTTTAAATACTTTCGATTGGTTGGTCCGATCAATTTGAAATTTTGCAAAGTCATTGCAAGTGCAACCAACATTGACCCCAATCTTACAAAGTTCAGCCAAATCCTCCCATTGGAACATTTAAAATCACCTGTGTGATTTTTTAATTTTAAACTAGAATTGTTTGATCGATCAACTTAAAACTTCGCATGGTCATTGGTACCAACATTTTAGATATTGTTGCCAATTTTCAGACTAATCTGTAGTTATCTTCAAATGTTATTGTCATTTTAAGGACATTTTGCCGAGGAATGATAAGAGTTGCCAATACCTCGCACAAGTCTCCGGTGAACCCCACGGGACAGATGCATCTGAAGCCGGCGACTCTGTCCGAGCATTCCCCTCCGTTCCGACAGGGGTTGACGGCACAGTCGTCAATGTCGGTCCGGCAATCTCTGCCGGTGAATCCCGGCTGACAGGCGCAGTGGTAGTCGTTGACGAGGTCGATGCAGGTGGCCGCGTTCTTGCACTGCCCCACGCAGTCGTTCACGTTGACGTCGCAGTTCTTGCCGGTCCAGCCCTTGCGGCATTTGCACCGGTAGTCGCCCACCAAGTTGGTGCACGAGTACGCGTTGATACACGGGCTGTTCACGCATTCGTCTCCATCTGAAAACAATGCAAACACACTCTCAACAAAATACATTAACATTTTCATTCATAAAAGTCAAATTAAAATTTCACGTGATGTAAATTGGCACAATAAACCTAATGTACTAAATGATGTGTGAAATGACAAGATTATGATGAAAATTCTAAGTCCAGTTGCTGCCATGGAAATGCACCTGATTATGAGGTCAATGTCAATATTAGGTACTGTTTTAAAACCGGGTTATATTTTAAAATTTTGTGACTTCTTTCTATCAATCTTTTTAATTCAATTAGCTACTTAGAATAGAATAGAATATTGTTTATTGTCGAATGATAGAATTACATATTATGTAATTATAATAATAATCCTTCGCCCGGTTCCATAGTTGGGTCGGGGGTGGCCAAGGCCATTACTTGCTAGGGCCTCGGACTCCTGAGCCAGCTGGCCAAGCTTGGCTCTTCCTCTTCTTCTTTCTTCTCCACCAGCTTCTTCCACTTCTTCCTGTCTTCCCACCAACTCTCCTCTTCCACTTCTTCCCACTTCCTCAATCTCTCTCGCACATCCTCTGCTACCACTTGGCTCCACTTCTCCCTCGGTCTTCCCACTCTCCTTTTGCCACTCCTGGCCACTTCGAACTCCCGCCTTGGTATTCTATTCCCTTGCATTCTCTTCATGTGCCCAAACCACCGTAGCCGCTCTCTACCCAACTTAAAAGTCAGCCTTTCCACATTCAAGTCCCCCTGATCTTGTCCATCTTCGTTAATCCTTGCGCACTCCATAGAAACTTCATTGCTGCTGCTTGTAACTGGCTCTCCTCCTTTCCCCCAACAGCCCAGGTGACCGACCCATATAAGTATTGGGACAAAGTAGGTCTTGAAAAAGTACCTTACACATGCTGAGGGAAATGCTCATTCCAGAGAAGCTTTCTCACTATCTGGTAAAACAAGTTAGCCTGCTGAACTCTTGCTGTGACCTCTCTTCCTATCTTTCCATCCTTCGTTAACCAGCTCCCAAGGTACTTGAATTCTCCCTTCTCCGCCAGTTCCATGCCTCGTAGTTTAATCTTCTCGTTCCTTGTTGCCTTCCTCTCCAATACCAGTATCTCACTCTTTTCTTGGCTAATCCGCATTCCGAATTCTTCAGTAGTCTGGCTCCATCTATCAATCTTTTCTTGCACTATTTCACTAGTTTTTTTCACTGACACCTCCTGTAATGGTGTCAACATTACAGAAGATCGGCTGAAGGCACTTCTTTAGAAGAGGCACTTCTATAGAAGTGTCTTCAGCCCTTCTAAAGGGAAGAGTTTCAATACATGCATGTATTGAAACTCTTCCCTTTTATACCTAGTAGGTAGTAAAAGTTCATTGCTATTTTCTGTTTAAAACATGACAAAAGCTGACAACTAGGACTTCTCCTTAAAATTTTTCAAGTTATTTATTTAGTGAAAACGTAAACAATCTCAAAACATCTATTCTTAAGCTCCCCTAGTGTTTGAGTTCACCTCTAGAATCATTGAAATGTGCTTGTATATTTCCTGACAAGTGTTCTCACCTAACTGACAGGTGCTGCCCTGCCACTGCGGTGGACAAATGCAGCGGTAGTCGTTGACGAGATCGACACAGGTGGCGCCGTTGTGGCACGGAGCAGAAGCACATTCGTCCACATCTACAACCATTCAACCTGTATTAACGTGGCTCAACCGATCAAACATTCCAAAATATTTATTTTTTGAAATTACCATCATGAATTACTTTATCCAACATTACAACAATATTTAAGTACCTATAAAAGAATCATATAAATGTAATTTAACTTGCAAGTATTTAACTTGGTTTAAATCCGAGTTTATTATTACACATAATCTTCATAATCTTACTTCTTCAACAACCGGAGGCCTGCAATGTAACATACAACTAACCTACTTTGTAATTTATGATGTAACTGCTCCTAAGTTGAAAAATAAATCTATTGAATTTGAGTTTGAACTCCTGTCTTTCAGCGAGGTTTCAATTTATTGCCTTCCGAGATTGAACAAAACTTTAACACAGGAGGTATAGGGAAATCATTTCGTTTTGGTTTATAACTAAAATAGCACACGTTGGTATTGTTTTCAATTTTTTTCCTAATAGAATGTCTATCTATAATAAAATAAGTTTTTTGTTCAAAGTTGGGACAACATAAAAATTAGATCTACAATATTAGCCTAAATGTGACACGATTTTACTTGTCTGCCATAAGATAACATTGGGAAGAAAACCCAATTTATCTCAGTAACTAGACACGAGAAGTGTTCAATTTTTTCAAGGATTGTGTATGGCATGATTATCAATAAGTAGACAAAAAATTATGAAAATCTGAGACTATGCCCGATTGGATGAGCCACCTTAAACCACCACAAGTAATATGTAGTGTCTTGCAAGCATTTCTATGGGACTTCTACTGCCTTTCTGTTGTTTGTGTGCTTATGCCTGCACTGCCCAGGGGGGCTATTCTAGAAGGAAAACAAAATTATTCCGGCCTGGATTTCCTGGAATCAGCCATAAGGATAACATTCAATTCAATTCAATTCTCTTTATTTGCTTACAATACAAAATGGCAAACATTCAACAGTAAATACACTATGTGTATGTTGATCTTCCATGTAACCATGTAATCAATGACCTGAAATGATTCCAGCAGGGCGTTTGTATAACTTTCTTAGCCGAGATAATGGATCGTTATCTATACCAATTGATGAAAGTAAACTATTAATATCATTGTTAATCATTTGAATTGTGCAAAAGCTACGAGGATATGAAATATAATTACATTATTTATCTCAGGAAGTCGACTTTACGCACTTTGAATTGCTTTACCTTCTGATAGGCTAAATTACTTTCATCAATTGGTATCGATTACGATCCATTATCTCGGCTAAGAAGTTATACAATCGCACTGCAGGCCGGAATGATTTCGTTTTCGATATTACACACCGATCGAGTTGGAAATTAGCACACACACTTAACCATACCAGCGATGGCGTGTCCAGTTTTGGAGCCAAATCCTCCTATTCCTATTGGTTGAGAAGTAAAAATTAACCGTTTGTCCGATAAAGTTCAAATTCTGCGTAAGTGTGGCCATTGGGCCAACTTTTATCAGAGTTTTCACATTTTCAGACTAACTACTAGGTACCTACTTCAAGAGTTATAGATATCTTAAGCTTATTCGACACTAAAAGTTGCAAAACGCAACCTATCGGAAAAAGTTAACATCTATACCACGAGTACTTGTGCACATGCGCACAGGGCGCATGTTATAGTTATAGGCATAGTTATAGCTATAGCTATAACTCAGGCAAGTTATAATTACATCGCGAAATAACAGAAATTGATGAATACCTTAGTGTCAACAATCAAATACAATCAGCATATTTCATTACAGCACACATTCATTCAAATTCTTGTGAAAACGAGTTGTCTATTCACCAAAAATCACCATTTGACAGATGCAAATTGTTTTTCTCACGGCATTCTGAACACACATTTTTCTTGACGCATCGTTCAAACAATTGCAATCTGTCAAATGCTGCTTTTGGTGAATAGACAACTCGTTTTCACAAGAAATTGAATGAATGTGTGCTGTAATGAAATATGCCATTGTATTTGGTTGTTGACACTGAGGTAAGCATCAATTTATGTTATTTCGCGATGTATTTATAACTTTTTACTGAACTCGTTACGATCGACATCTAAGTGACTTGTATGTAAAAGTACGCACGCGCTGAGATTGTACTACTCGCGGGAGCGGCCATCTTATATTTACTAGCGCACTCTCTAGGTAGGTACTTTTAGTGTCGAATTGGAAATCATTATAGGTAGGTTCCAAGGTCTATATATTAGAGGACTTACTTGAGCGACAAGTTGGGCCTGTCCAGCCGGCCGAACAAGCGCAATGATACTGCCCAGCGTTCTCGGTGCACACCCCATCGTTGTGGCAAGGGAGCGTGGCGCAAGGGTTGTCCACCACCTCGCAGTTGAGCCCCGAGAAGCCCTCAGCGCATGTACACAGGTACGAGTCAGGCGCCGTGTTCTCACAGGTGCCAGCGTTCAGGCACGGCTCATGCGTGCCGCAGTAGTTGAGATCTAAGTAGGTAGGTACATCACATACCGTTAGCATTTCATAATGACACACTAAATGCATTACATGAACAAGAGGAACTTTCAATCAACTAGGTACCTTGCTACAACAATTCAGCCATTATTACAAGGAGTTTTCATCCTAGATCACACTTCAAGAATGCACAAACATTCTGACAAACCTAACCTATTATCTCACATCCACTGGTTTTACCACTGCCTCTGTCTGTAACAAAATAATCTGATCTTGCCTGCATGTCATTCATCAGTCACAATCACAAATGCATCCTCTCTATAGGCATCCTGCGTGAGAAAAGGTTGCCATAGTAACCTATACAAAAGTATAGGGAAAAACAAATCTGACAGCGGCAATCCAAATCTCATATTTTGAGTGATTACTTGTGAAAGAAAGATATTTAAGTAAGTACAAGCTAATAATAATACGCAATATTTATCTTTACACATGTTCAAGTTAAATATTCATCTGATAAATATGATTTATTGCTATTATTTAGAACTTTGACACATTTCCCCTACCATAGCAGCCTCCATTTTTCTACCACTGTGACGTCACGAGCAGGATTCCTATACTATCCATATCCAAACTTGTAGAAATACCTTACAAAGATTCTTTTAAAGGTAACACCCTTGCCTTGGTAAATGGTAACACCATTGTTGGAGAGTGGAGACACATCGACACAACTACAAGCCATTTTAAAAAAAATCCCGCCTAAATGTCAAATGAAATTTGAGTAGGTATGATAAATTGATTTTCATGAATGAAAATTTTATATTTTTCAGGTGCGGTGTTTCAGTTTCTCATTACTTTATTTTTCGCTTTGAATTTTACAAATTTAATAAAATAAAATCTGGAAAAAATCTGCATTATTAAATAAAATAAGCATTGCGATTTATGAGGATGAAATTTCGGGGCGCACATTTACTTTTTTTAATGTACCTACCTATACCCACTGCTAAAACTGGGAGTTTCGGGGGACAAGAAAAATGTTTAATTCAAGGTCATTCAATTTTTAAAATACCTACCTATCGATAGTTTGCATCATCACCTTCTTCAGAGAGTGCATAAAGAAGGTGGTGGTTTGCATGTACACCCAACAAATCATAAAACGGTATTTGAATGAAACAGATTGGCTGCTGGTCAGGTTCCTTGACTATCAATCCTTGTTATTATCAATGAAATCAGAGCTCACCTACTAGAGGTAGATGACGAGTTAGAATAGACTTCATCGGATGATGCCATCACATTTTTTTCAGACAATCCATTTCTTTCAAATACCATTTTATGAATTGTCGAGTGTACGTGCTTCTGCTAACTTTGATATAGATATCTCAATAATTAATTTATAAATATATTTTTTTTAATCTCAGGGTATTCGTCCAAGATCTCAGCTTCAAATAATAATTCAATGAATTTTTCAAAGAATTTTTAGGAACCACTTACCTACCTATAATTAAAAATAGTTATTTTTGTTTACTATGTAGTAATTAATTATTAATTGTATCAATATTTCATTCATTAATTGTATACCTTGTGCCAGTTAAGTTTTGAAATTGTTATATAATATCAATGAAAATTCAATGAAATCAATATCAGTTTGTTATTTATTCATTCCAATATTTATAAACCTTAATGTCTGATTTCAGGTGTCTAGTCCGCGGGACCCCGATATCCCCCCCCCCCCCCCCCCCCCCCCCCCAAACACGAATACACCCGCGCTTGTGTGTGTGTGTGTGTGTAAATATCAAGGGATTGTAAACATAGAATGTATTATGTAAGTCACGGGAAAATAATAAATACAGCGCGTTTCAATTATAATAAATTTCTTTCGATGTTTCATGATTGAGCAATATTTTGTATTTCATAAAATTAGGCAATAAGCCCCGGACCCAGGCCATACCATTATATTTATATGCAAATATATTATAAATAAACCTTGTCTCTACATGAGTCTGTGTGGAAAATGTTTGTTTATTTTTAATTTTTATTTCACATTTGTTGTGTCCATCCCAAATGTTGGTTTTCTCCCTCCTAATAAGCAAGTTTGTAATCACTGGCGAAATGTCCGTATTTTACTCTGAATAGGCCCTGACGTCACGGCTCATCAACTCCGCTTGATGGATTCTACACGGCCTCTTGGATCGATTGTGGGCAAACAATCTTGATTTAACGGTGGGAATCATGCAGATGAGTCAATTGATGGTAAAAGAGTCGGGCTATTGTGGCCAGATGGCGATCAAAGGCAGAGAAAAACTTAAAAAACACCCCTCGTTGAGAGACAAAGCCGCATCTGTTCAACAATGCAGTATTACACTCGAGATCCGACGCAATTACTTCTGATTATTACATCACGGAGTTCAACACTTGCAGCGCCCTCAGTTAATTGTTTCATCTTTCAATACCTATGCTTTTATGTTGGATAAAAAATAACCGAAATTGAATTGGAAATTGAATAGATTGTTCTGGACAAAAACAAACGTTAGACAGAGGCATTTGCTAATGAATGAATATCAATTAAATGTTGACAGGCTCTATTTTGGGCTCCATGCAAGGTGCAACAAGTATTTCATTGATTACAAACCATCAGAGCTACAAAGGGGCTGTGCTGTGCATAAAGGACGTCACGCTAAAAATTGGTCATTCCCCCCCACCCCCCTTAAATACAATTTGCCTGACTCTGAAATGTATCAGAATTTATCGTTTGAGCGAAATTTCAGGTTCCGACATATCAACTGAAATTTCAAATGCAATGTCTATATCAAAACTAGGGTTCCAAATTTTCCGAACCGAGATTTCTTGGGGAAAAAAAACGGTTTCTTTCGGGGGGTTTTCCGGAAAAAACGGGCAGTTTGGGAAAAATTGATTTTAGCTCATATTTCGTAATTTTTTTTGTTTGGTACCGCGACGAATTAATTTTTTCGATACTGCACATGAAGAGAGTCTTTCACCAAAATGTGGATTGTTACACTTCCTTTTCGGTACCTACTAAAATAAAATGCAAAACCTAAGTAATTTCGTAACTTAGCCGTTTAGTTGATGTAAAAGCAGTGGGAGTCTCCTCCTCTTACAGCTTCTATCCCGCTGACAGGATCTGTAGCCATTCATGTACAATTTCTAAAATTACAATTTGATCTCATTCATATAATATTATTATCAGTTTTTAATTTCGAGAATCTCAATAAATGTATCATTTACAATGTATTATGAATGCATTTCCTCATTAACTGTATAAGAAATTCTACATTCTCCACTCCTCAAGTCATGTTCATGCCAAAACATAGTTTAAATCCTCCAATATACAATTTGAACATAAAAAGTATTATGAAACAATAAAATAATAATTTTCAATTTTTCCCCAAAAAACCTACTTTTCCCACCTCCAGGAAAAAAATCCAAAAATGCTCGTTTTTTCCGAAAAACGGGATTTTTCCACACTCAAAATCTCTAATCAAAACGTGACATCCTACTAGCTACAGACCCCCCCCTCCCCCTTAAGCGTCACGTCCTTTAGGCACATCCCCAAAATAATTTTAGACATCTTTTAAAATTATATCTGAGTGGCTCTTGTGTGAGATTGCGAAACTATTAATATACAAATACTGTGAAAAAATTATTTTGTATATTATAATATCGTATACAGCGCATGAGTAGAACACAATAGCGAATCCCCCCGCACGCCTAATTTTGGATGGAACGTAAATTAAAAAGGAGCCGCTTCCCCCCCCCCCCCCCCCCCCCCCCCACGACTTATACGTTGCATCTAGTTACCTTGGTCGCAGAGAATGCCTCCCCAGTTAGTGTCACAAATGCACTGCCCCCCCCCCCCCCCCCCCCCCAACTTATAAGTTGCATCTAGTTACCTTGGTCGCAGAGAATGCCTCCCCAGTTAGTGTCGCAGATGCACTGCCAGGCGCTGCCGTTGCAGTAGCCGTGTTTACAGCCGGGATACACGATGCATTGGTTGCAGAACTCGCCGCTCCAGCCCGGGCGACACCTGTAGGGTACAAGTCGAGATGATGAGTTGTTCATCTGTAATCTTTGTTGATTGATCAGTCAGATTTGTTTATTTATGGGTTTCTATGGCAGCAAGATCTGCTTGTACTCCAAGTAGGGATATTTTATGAATCGAGACAAGGCAGTTGGTCAGTAAGTTTAGCGATAATGTCAAGTAGACTCACTCGCATCCCCCCGCCTCCACGCACAGCCCATGCGTGGGATGACATCCCGGCTTGCACGCAGCCACCTCGCAGTTGCTCCCCTTCCATCCCGCGACGCACTCCTTGTCGCCGTTCTTGTCGCACACGTAGTGGCCGAACTTATCATCTCGCGGGCGACAGAACTTGGTGCAGGTGGCGTTGAAGTAGTGTGGGTCACAGCGCACGCGCACTCGGTAGGTGATGCGCGCCGTGTGGCCCACGTGGTCCAGCGCATGCCATTCGGCGCTCGGGAGAAGAAGTCCAGAGTAGGAGGCCTCTTGGATGACGCGATTCCAAGCTGAAGACAGACTCAATGTAATATCATGCCATGTTGCCAACGCACTCGGCGCTCGGGAGAAGAAGTCCAGAGTAGGAGGCCTCTTGGATGACGCGATTCCAAGCTGAAGACAGACTCAATGTAATATCATGCCATGTTGCCAACGCACTCGGCGCTCGGGAGAAGAAGTCCAGAGTAGGAGGCCTCTTGGATGACGCGACTCCAAGCTGAAGACAGACTCAATGTAATATCATGCCATGTTGCCAACGCACTCGGCGCTCGGGAGAAGAAGTCCAGAGTAGGAGGCCTCTTGGATGACGCGACTCCAAGCTGAAGACAGACTCAATGTAATATCATGCCATGTTGCCAACGCACTCGGCGCTCGGGAGAAGAAGTCCAGAGTAGGAGGCCTCTTGGATGACGCGACTCCAAGCTGAAGACAGACTCAATGTAATATCATGCAATGTTGCCAACGCACTCGGCGCTCGGGAGAAGAAGTCCAGAGTAAGAGGCCTCTTGGATGACGCGATTCCAAGCTGAAGACAGATCATGATGGGAGAGAGTTCAACGCACGGTGAGATCACATAAAATGACAACTTCGATGTGACAATGAGACTCTCTATGCTATTCGCGGTCTCCTTGGGTGAGATGAGAAGCTTGTCACGTGACAACTTCTTATGATCGCTTCCAGGATATCCAGGATATCGCTTCCAGGGCAAAACATCTCGGATCGAATAATGCCGGTCGAAATTACAAAATGGATTTTCAATCAGCCGTTTTTGTCGCCGCGGAGGAAAAGTTTGAGCTCTGATTGATTTTCACATTTCCTATGTCTAATGAGATGGAATAATTGTTTTGGTATAGATTTTGATAAAACCAATACATATTGGTTGCCTGTACTTTTCCGTATATTAATCCGTATATTAATTATATTTATACATTTCGGGCGGCCAATAATGCATTTTTTTTAATTAATATTAAGGAACAGGAGATTTGGGGGGCAGAGCCCCTGAGAGAAAGTTTTTTTATGCCATCGTTTCGGTGAAATTTTGAGGTATCTACCTGCAGGGTTTTAGGAAAATATCACTTCGGATCACACATCACAAAACTCGGTTTTCAGTGAAATGATTGCAGAAGAGTCGTATGATAATATACATTTTGCCTCTCAGGGCTGTACCGGGGACAAGGCCCCTGCCCCCCCCCCCCCCCTCCCCCTCCCCCGGTACGCCTTGGGGGAAGCGAGTGGGCCCTCACAAGTTTGAAAAGAAAAATTATATTTTCAATTATCCTAAATACTTAGTGAATTATCTACGCCTCTCAAAGTTATCCCCCTAAATGGATGCCATTGATTGTACTTTATAATCTAAATTATTGACTCATTTTCTCCGACCCAGAAATGTACCCGATTCGTCACTGAAGTAAAGTTATAGTGTTATGATATTTTATAATTATCCGTAATTATCTCAAGGCGCAAAAATTACAAGGATAATTACTATAGAGATATTTTAGACTAAACAAATGATGAAGGCTCTCCTTGCGCGTTACGCTATTGGTAATAGTTCGCTGTGGTAAATGATGTCCATGTGTACCGATAGATCTTTGACTTTTCAAATTCTTTGTACTGGCATTTTTCTAAGAGACAAAACCGTTTACCATTCCATATTGTAAAAATGGCATCGCAAAGTGATGGCCAGGCTCAGGAACCTCAGGAAATCTATCAAAAAGTTTACTACCGATATACAATTTATTGTTGAGTGAAAACTGAAAATCGATCAAATATTATTTGAAAACGGTTATGTGACCATGGAGCTATAAATAGAACCTCCATGATGTGACGATGGAGTTATAAATAGAACCTCCATGATGTGACGATGATATCGAGCCAAGAGAAGTTTTCCTTCCATCTCGTTTAACTTCAAATACAATGAAGAACATAATCACACTTCGGAACATAACGCCTTTGCTGTTGGCGCAAGTTGGCTCAGGCTTGCACTCCGGAAGACCCGGGTTCGATTCCCGTTGCATTTCTTCCTTCCTTACTGATTAGAGCTAAAAATGTTGACAAGGTCCCCACAGGTCCTATTTGTTTCATCCCTATCATTATAGTAGGTTTGAGTTATAGGTTATAGTAGGTTGCGAGTAGGTTTGCGATGCCGGACTACTACAGCAGGAACGACCATTCGTGGAAAATCAAGGAGAGAAGGTCGCGTACTGAGGGTGGTAGGCATTCGTTCGTGAACCGAACCATTAGAGAATGGAACTCGATGGATCTCCGGGAATTTCCAGCCGACTTGGCCGAGTTGAAAAGCTTAGTTTAGATGTCAGAATTATTGAATGTTAAAATTATTGATAAGAATATTAAGTATTAAGAGTATTAAGAGTATTAAGAGTATTAAGTATTAAGTATTAAGTATTATTGAGTATAAAGATTATTAAGAGTATTAAGAGTACCTATTAAGTCGGCGAATTAACAGTTAAAAGCGATCTAGCATTAATATTAACAGTAATAGTTATAGTTATATTTATATTTATATAAGTATTTATTTTTATTAATTTATATAAATTACTTTAACCTATAAGATTGTTTTAGTTGTATTTTAATTTGACTTAGATTCTAGAAAATATTTAGTATTAAGACCTCTACCACCTGTTCAATGTAACAAATTGTAGAAAAATAAACATACATACATACATGTCCAATTCTTCGTTAGGACTTCAATGACATTTCGTTAGGACTTCGTTAAATAATGTGTTATTTAACATATCACGCGGTCCACAATATGGAAAGAAACACCGTAAACGGTCTCGAACCCGGAACCTCCAAGTGACATTAGATGCAAGATGGCGGCCGTGAGCCGTGACTGGCCAGGTCACGTGAGGAAAGAAGTCGATCAATCACGACACTGGAAGGTACATTATTACGCTCTCTTACAGCGATTAATAATCGTTTTTTAAAGATATGGCAAGTATATAGAGCGCTCCAAACAAACGGTATTTAACTCCTGTTCCTAATTGCTTCGAAGAATGAAGTAATTAAAATCTGAAAGTTTATATCACGTTTCTGCTGGGACTGGCGGTGTTGGCTTCAACATAACATTGCATCGAGACTGGACCGAGGCGTGCATCGCGATGACAAGAGATTACATTCAGCTCAATCATACTATTTTAGGTACACTTTTTCCTGAAACAGCACCTATATGAGCTTAATGGCTTCAAGAAAATAATAGCCATTATGGCTCACATTTTAGGGGCTGTTTCAGGAAATAAGCGACCTAAAATACACTTGAGCTGTGATTTTACAGTGTGGTTGATGGGGATATAAAGCGGGGAAGGAGGCTGTCGTGGAATATTAGTAGGGAAACTTCCCAGCATTTGGGTATCGAACCCCGGACCAGATCAAAGTCCAGAACATACGGCCTGAGCCAAATTGCTCCGCTTACACATAACAGATTGAAAAGTTGAATAGACCATTTTAAATATTATCTCGGTGGCTCTGCTTTCTAAGAAAAATCATATGCAGTATTATTTCCAGACACCTTATAGTAGTCCGTGTTTTATTGTTGAAACAGGGACAAGGTGTCTGGAAATCAAACTGCATATGATTTTTCTTAGAAAGCAGAGCCACCGAGATAATATTTAAAATGGTCTATTAAACTTTTCAATCTGTTATGTGTAAGCGGAGCAATTTGGCTCAGGCCGTATGTTGTGGGACCTTGATCAGAGCCGGGAAGATACCGACGTGTTGTGGGACCTTGATCAGAGTCAGCAAGAGTGTCACGTGTCTTGATCTGTGTTCTGTTGCATGTGACATGGAAGGAGAAATAATTTAAGATATAAACATTCTTACAGTAATGATAATGGGCTAAATTCTTATGTGTTTTCTCGCAGTTGGGTCAGACATTGGGGTGACATCATTCCAAACGTATAAACACAGAAAACAGTGCAGCCTTTATCGTGATTTTCAAATTAATCGTAATATTAGTTGATTAAATGATCAAGTCGAGGAAAAGACGGCGATGCACTAAATCCATTTACGTCATGAACTAATTTTCCCGGGTCCGTCCCTATTGTTCGTGTATTGCGTAGCTTACAAATATCTAACGCAGTGGATATGTTTGAGCTGGGTAGGTAATTATTAGTTCAGCAGGGGCTTGAGGCTCATGAGGTTCTTGAATTACATCTTGTCCTAAATGCACCGTAATATGCTTTCAATTAGTTAACATTTACAAAATGTTCCAATATTTTCCTGCCTATACAGAGATGTCCTTCCCCAGGTCCCTGATTCTACAACTCCATTGAGGGGTGTGGAAGAAATTGCTAGGCGACAGCAATGCAGTTGTAGAACCAGGGCCCAGATCTCCTCTAAAACTTTGCCATTGGCGTAAATCCTCTGTACGCCCTTGTAAATACTGAAGAGCTATTCTAAATTCCCTTGTCGTCGCGTTTCCCTTGATACGGGGTCACTTGCCCAATGAGTGCTATCTATTTAACATGGTAGTGACGCCGCCGAATCAATTGATACGAGATCACAGAGAATTTAAACTATAGCCCTCCTGACTGAAACCAAACAGTAACGATGGAGGAAAATGGATCGATGGCCAATAAAGTGTTGAGTGTAGTTGTTGAGTTACTCACGTGGTTGAGTGTAGTTGTTGAAGTCCACAGCCTGTAGAATGAGTGTAAACGATCTCTGAAACAAACCAAATTCATTCATAAATACTTCTGCTCTGCGCAGAGACGGATATTATATTAGTCTTGTTATGCGAAACATTGGCGCCTTCCGAGGAGAATAGAATGGTTTTTGTCCCGATCGATCCAATGGCGTACTTCAGATTACCCCCCCCCCCCCCCCCCCCCCCCCCCGACTGAGGGGACACCAACATCGAAGTTACGCCAATGAACGATCAATCAAATTGTATAGTTTCATTTTCATTGAAATATTTCATCCTATGAATATTGTTTCATTTTATAGGTAATGTCAACAGTTTCGATTCATTTATCCAAATAATTCTTCACGGAACAGATTGGCTGAGTGGTTAACGCTCGGAGCTTGTATTCCGGAGGCCCGGGTTCGATTCCCGCGGCCGTCCTTCCTGACTAGGGTTTTTTCGTGGTTTTCCCTCAGTCGACAGGCAAATGCTGGGAAGGTACCCTACTAATAGCCCACGACCGCCTCCTTTCCATCCTTTCCTACTCTTCACCATCATCTCCCAATCATCCTCATAATCATTCATCCGTCGCCATTAGCCTCGCTGCAGAACAGTGCGACGTTAAGCCCCAGACAAAAAAAAAATCTTCACGATTCTTCTTGTCCTGAAGAAGATTCTACAACAAATCATACTAATCTGGAGTTACCTTCAAAAGTCATTGAAATTTTACGGACATTTTATGAGTGTTGGAAAAATGTGTAAAATTTCTTGAAGGAGATTGCAGATATTTTATCTCTGCTGCATTGTATCACTTCACTGCTTCGACGCATTTCGTTTATAACAGCTCTTCCCATGGTATGTATATAGAGAAGAATCTTGCAAGCGTTAGTATATTAATTCGCATGCAATACGAAGGCTCGCTCATCAACGCGTTATACAGAGCGTTTTCCTAGTAGAAGTATATGCCAAAAATCAAATAACGTCTATATATATAATTGAGCGAGCGTAGCGAGCGTCACCACGGTACTCTTATGGCACTTTCTCTGTTTTTTTTTGTTTTTTTTTTGTGGTCACACCCCAGGTCAAACCGCTCAAGCAATCAATCTGAAATTTTGTACACATACTAACGTACTCTATGCGGTCCCTGGGATAGTTTTTGAACGGGATCCCGTGATTGGTTCAAATTTTAAAAAAATTATCTTTCGATTGGTTTATTTTATCAATTTAAAATTTTGACAAGTCATTACCACTAACATTTTACCCAATCATACAAAGTTTCAGCCAAATCCTCCCATTGGTTAAAATTTAAAAAAATCTTTCATATGATTTTTGAAATTTAAACTAGAACCGTACGACCGATCAACTTAAAACTTTGCATGGTCATTGGGACCAACATTATCTGTATTTTTGACAATTTTCAGACTTATCTGTGTTTAAATCCAAAAGTTATTGACATTTTACTGACATTTTGCGTGTTATCTGTCAAATTTCTCGAAAATGTTGATCACGGCTTCTTCGACTCTTTATAGTTCCAAGGTAGTTAAAGCAGAAACTTTCAAACGTATGAAACTGATATGACCGTTTAACAGATCGTCTAATATTGTGTAAGTACTACACACACTTTTATCATATGAGTGGTCCCAGGTATATTTTTTAAAATATATCCTATGAATTTTGAATTTTAACAAGGAACATTTTAATCATAAAGGTTCAATCGATCAACTTAAAACTTTGCATGGCTATTGGGACTAATACTTTAGGAATATTTGGAGATTTTTATACCTACAAGTCTGACGAATTTCAAGAATTATTGGCTTTTAATGATATTGTCGATCGACATATTTTCGGTTCGAGGTGTTGCGCGTGTCCGTGCTCGCTCATCAACGCGTTATACAGAGCGTTTTCCTAGTATAGCTATTAATGCCCTTAAAAACGATGCGCCAAGTATATTTTGGTTTTTAAAATTCAGTTTTGACTTAGCCGATTTTTTGATATCACTACTTTTCAGTGCTGAATTTTTAGATTTCTTCTATTTTTTTATAGTTGAAGAGACTTGGCTGGTATTTTTGCACGGAGTATTTTTTTATGGGAATATCAATTTTTTTTTTAGTTTATTTACACAACTTGTAACACATATCGGAGCAACAATGACTCATTCCTTTAAAAAAAGACGCCATTTCCGAATTGGTTACTAAGAAAAATCGTGTTTGATGCTATAAATTTAAGTTTAAAGTGATGAAGAATTGCGAAAGCATCGTTCCAAGAATTTATTTCTATAAATGTTTTGTATCATTATAATATGCTTTCTGAATAATGTAGTTATTGTAGTAAGAGGTGATTATAAAGTCTATTTATTTTTATGACGTCATTTCCGGTTTTAGTGAAAATATATTTCTACGTCAACTTTTGTTATTCCATATAGATGACCGTCTGAATCATTTGGCGCTATAGATTCATTCCGATCGGTCAAGTCGTTTTTGAGATATGACGTCACTTCCGGTTTCAAAATGGCAACTTCCGGTTGGTTTTGTAAAAAGGCACCTCAAGCGCCAAAAGTGCACATGTGGTAAAAAATTCAGATCAATCGTTTCAGCCGCTTAGGCTGTGGCGGTGATAGCGAACGTTTCGTGATATCTGAAGAAGATACCTTTTAAAAAGGGTGTAATTTCACTGTTTTCACGGCCCTCTAGCCGCAAGGGCATAACCTGAACATTGTTGCGAAATCAACAATGTGCGATTTCGCAACATTTCGCAACATTAATGTGTCTTGTTTATTCATATTTATATTTATTGTGTCTTATGTAACTTCTTTAATCATAGTTTAAAAATATTTGTTTTTGTTATGTTTAAATCCCACTTGTGGAATACTTGTATTCTGTTGGCGATTTCAAATAAAATGAAATGAAAATGTGATATTTTCCATTGTTGAGATCCAGTAGGCCGAAAATGCTATGTTGTTGCTTACAGTAAAAGTGTTTGGTCTGCTCCTCGGTTTATTAGGCATTTACGGTATGTTAAGTGAGTGTACGGTACGACTTGGCTGGGTGCAGCGACCGCTCCACTAGATTCTATATTCTAAATCTCCTGTAATGGTCCTGGTTTGAGCCTGTTTTGATCGGGTGTGGGCGCTGAGTGTGTAATCTCGCACTCACTTCCTCTGCTATCTGGCCTACAGAAGAGGAAGCTGCTATCACCAGGCACATGGGGCCATCATGGAGGTGAATTGTTTACTCGTATCGATGTCTCCAATGAGCAATGTTTCAATCAATGGAATGTTATTGGAAAGGAGAACAAGCGCAGGTTTTTACTGAGCATGCGCCGCGTGTTGCAGTCTAGACTGTGTTGAGATCGCAACGGGCAATCTTCCCAGATGATGCAGCTTCATTAACTGGTTGTATCGCTGATAAACCCTCCTTGGTTCCAGGCACCACGAGATCGATTCTTGAGCTTACACGTCCATTCATTGTTCAAAACATGAAAATGTTGGCCTTACAGCATTCGCTTTTCAAGTTTTAAGCAATGCAAACGTAAACGGTTTCAAAACGTGTATTCTCAACGTGTATCATTGCTTAAAACTTGAAGAAGTTTCAACAACTACAACTGGGCTTTTAACTTATCAAGTTATACAATGCAAATGTGAAATGGTTCTCGCTTGGAAAGAATATAAATCTTTTATGAATATTGGTAAATATTCAGTGAAACGAACGAAAACAAAGTTTGTGTTTTGCACTTTTATTGTTATTGTTTATTGTCTTGTTGTTTTTTGTTTTTTTGTAATTCTCCTACTTTCGATAAAGGTCGCACCATTTATCCGATCAAGCTGAAATTTTCTGCACACAATGTGTATAGATAGACGAATTTAATGGTTTCGGGCTGATTTTTTTTCGAAATACGTTGAATGGTTCAAATTTTTAAAAATATCTACTGATTGGTTGATTGATTACATTATTTTGAACATTTTACAAATTTTACGGAATTTCAGCCAAATCCTCTGTTTGGTTAAAATTTGTAACATCTTCTGAAGTGTAGAAAATCAAAATGTTCTGGTTCAGATTTTGCATGGAGATGATACAAGACCAACGTTAGCTCATATTTTACACATTTTCAATCCATTCAAGTGTAATTTAATTGATGTCGTGGACGTTTTCGGAACCATCTTGTAATGACCGTCACCACTGCCATGTCACTGTAATTTAATTATTTACAGATTATTGCCATTTTAAGAGTGTTGAAGTAGCTGTCAAAAGAGATTGATTTTGAGAGAGATTTTGTAATGCAATATATGATTTGGCTTGCCAGGACATCATGACCAATGAAATGAATTGCAAAGAATCGCCAATGAGCGATCTAGAGCAGAAACCAAAACACCGCTCGTGATTCGCAAATCAGTGATTCTGGAATCCGCATGTAAACTCGGTTTCCTGTAACATGTACAAGATCTGCCCTACAAGGATCGGCACGACCTGGCGCAACATTCATCACTGCCGAGAAAGCCTCAAACCCCTTCAAATTCACAGGTGAGCTTCCTGGAAACAGATGCAAATGTGTTTTGTCACTGCAAGATGGATCGTACGTGTTGGTAACACGTGACTCTGCTCACGAGCAACAAGTGTCAAGTTAATGAACAGATCTGGTAATTAATTCCATGAGTTCAACGAGCAAGTCAGCAGTTTCATTCGCCGACACCAGATGGCGATCCACTGTTTATTTACACACAATAAATAACTAATCGATCGATGCAAGTGAGGGAGTAAGTAAGTAAGTATCGTTACTTTTCGTTACAGAGTTATGTGTACATTTTTACCTGGTTTAGCCCTGAGAAGGTGAGACACCTTGAGCTAGGGCATTACATGGTACATAATGCTTAAATACAATGTGAAGATACATTGGGAAATATAAAAATAAAATATGTCTAATCTAGTATTAGTATGACAATATGACATATTGGAGATTTACATTGAGTGACTGAAATATGGTAGCGTCAAAGTTGACACATAGATGTAAACATAACCCCCATAAAAAAACACTCCGTGTAAAAATACCAGCCAAGTCTCTTCAACTATAAAAAAAATAGAAGAAATCTAAAAATTCAGCACTGAAAAGTAGTCATATCAAAAAATGGGCCAAGTCAAAAATTACTTTTTAAAACCAAAATATACTTGGCGCATCGTGTATAAATAGTTTAGAAGTATATGCCAAAAATCAAATGTACGTCTTTATATAAAATATACCTATTATGCCCTTAAAAACGATGCGCCAAGTATATTTTGGTTTTAAAAATTAAGTTTTGACTTGGCCCATTTTTTGATATCACTACTTTTCAGTGCTGAATTTTAATTTTTAGATTTCTTGAGATCCAGTAGGCCGAAAATGCCATGTTGTTGCTTACAGTAAAAGTGTTTGGTCTGCTCCTCAGTTTATTAGGCATTTACGGTATGTTGGTTGAGTGACTGTGAGTGTATAGTACGACTTGGCTGGGTGGAGTGACCGCTCCACTATATACAGAGATAATTACGCATTCGATGGGTACAGTGATGACTGATGGCTAACAGAATTTACAACGTAATAATATATTAAAATAAATCATATATTCTGTATCCAAGATTCGTGTACTGAATGGTATCTGTGCTCCAATATCAGTTTAGTTTCAGCTCTTCGTCAGACCTGTTGAATTAACTATCCTTCAAGAAGAAGTGGGTTTCACAGCGTGGAGTCAAGATCCGGCAGCAGGTCAAACCTTATAGCATTTTACTAAGAGATTGAGGCCCGAATATCTGTTTTTATTAGGTACTTTTTTATAGTCTCAAAATCATTATTTTTACTTAACAAGTCTGGACGAAAACGTTTTTATAGTATGTTCTCAAATTGAAACTCAACACAAAATTTTAATAGTTTTAACTACAAATTTAAAGGATTTGATTTGAGATTTTGATCCCCTAATTACTTTTATACAAAATTAAGGGAATTGTTTTTGCGAACTTACTGAATAGGGATTGCAGCATATTAATTTTAAATTTGCAATATTCAAAATAAGCTTTAATCAATCAATAGAGTGTATATTAGACAGCGCTTACTCTACCAGCATTTTTTGGCTGTCATTTCAAATGCATCTCATTTCTACTCCCAAATACTTTTACTAGAGATGAATTCTTGCAAAGAATATCATACAGCAAAGCAGCATGCGTTGGATAGTAAGAGAATTAAAGACATTCAGGCGCGTAGGAACTTCATTTTGAGTGGGGGGGTCAAAATTATGGGGATCAATGAATGTGAGGAAAAGTAGTCGTCGTTACAATGGGGTCTGGAAAGCCCGCAACCCAAATTGCCCCGCAGGGCCTTTTTTGAATTTTTGATACAAAAGAATCGAATTTTATCGAATCGAAGCTATTTTTGTATATTTTTCAAAGAAATTTACAATGTGTGAAATGCAATATTCTGTGGAAACTTTAAGAAATGTAATATAATTTGTAGCTATTTGTTTTTAATACCCATTATTGGCCCCGCAGGGAATTTTTTGGGTTATTGATACAAAATAATCGAGCTTAAAGCTATTTTAGCATACTTTTCAAAGAAATTTAAAATGTATGAAATACAATATTCTGTGGAAACTTTATACAAATGTAATATAACTGTAACTATTTGTTTTTATAGAATCCCCATTGGCCCCGCAGGGAATTTTTTGAGTTTTTGATGCAAAAGAATCGAATTTGAAGCTATTTTGGCATCGTTTTCAAAGAAATTTAAAATTTGTGATATGCAATATTCTTGGGAAACTTTGACAAAATGCATTATAATCTGTAAATTTTGTTATTCGATAAAATCCCTAAAGATAATCGATTATGAATAGATTTTGGAATAGCTTTGAAAACGGTGCTTATTCGGTATCATAGTTTAACGTGTAATTATTAAATTGTATTAATGAGGATGATCATGTTGGACAAATGAGTTATTGTCTAATTGGATAATACCTCTGTTCAATTAGCTTTGCAAAACTTGGGAAAATTTTGAGAATTCAACCTCATAATGGAGCAAATTTGTGCATTTTTGGATCTCTTTATCAAAATTTGTGTGTATCTGGGGGTTATATCTGGGGGTGTCAAGATGAAAAGTGGGGGGGGTCATTGACTCCCACTCTCCCCCCCCCCCCTTCCTACGCGCCTGAAGACATTCTTGTTATCCAGTGTTAGCAAATTGAGATTCACGAGTTAAAAAGTATTTTCAATGCAATTGGCACATTCGGACGAGTGTAAAAGTGTCACATGTCACAGGATAAGTGCCGAGCCATCAGCAAGACATTCATTTACAAACAATAACAACAATAATGCCTAGCAAAAGCAGTGGCGGGTGGGACTTGTCCGAGCTGTGGGGGCCCGGGCCCAGGGTGCTGATATTTACATGTAGTGATGTGTTCAACATAGCTGCTCACGGAGACGACTTGTTCACACAGCTCCTGAGCAGCTGGACTTACTACTAGGAAATAATACAATACGTACATTCGAAGTCATAATCATACGTATTGATGACTCATAGGTATTTGCCCATTTGTATTGACAAGAATAGAAAATTATACAAGAAACCACGACATTTCAAACGTTTTTTTTCTTGATTATTTTATGGTTTTATTACTTTTTAAAACATCTATTTAGAAAAAGTAAAAACACTTTTGAAAAGTTCCTGTGTACTATTTTGACCTCTGGGGTTGGGGGGGGGGGGGGGATCCGCCATTGGCAGACTGAGCAATGCTGTGGCTATCTTTTGAAACCCACGGAAATGAAATTACTTGGCACTTGTTGAAGGCCAGTACAATGATGCAGTTGCACGAGCAGCGGATTACAGGTGGCTAGGGATGATTCGATGCGGTCAACGTCTCCACAGGGCAGTGGGTGGCATCCACGATATTACACATCAAAATACAACATTATACTTGCCTGTCAGGAACTCACACGGACGATTCATGATTAACCGTTTTTAATTGTATAACAAAATCGCCAAAAGATTGATAGTTTCAACTCTACGATGAAGATGATGATCAGGAGCTGAGAGATAACAGTTGAGCAATAGGGAAGACTGTTAGAATATAAAACGCATTCATCAAATATGGAAAATATGAAAATTTATCAAATGTAAATGAAGCTTCATAATTATCGAAAGTAAACAAATGATGGAACCCTGTTGCTGATTAGTGATTACATTGCTGACAATTTAATTTCCACGCTGTCTTCTTAAACTCCGTTTTTCCTGCCGGAATGATAGTCCATTATTTCCATATTTCAAAAGAAAGAAATGTTGGAACCTTCAAGTCCAAGATGGCTGATAACAATTAGCCTGTTGATCCGTGTCATCTGGTCACGCTTGCGCAATGTGAGCGAACACGGATAATTGCCGAGATCTTCAAGCTGTGATTTGATTTACTACGCCTGCGCCTGCTTCGCCTCCGTGTGGGTTTTTTGTCCGGCGGTGAATTTCGAGCGGAAAATGTTGGACGTTCTCACAGCACGAGCTCGGCTGAAGGTGCTGTTTCGTCAGACCCAACCCTCCACGATGACCTCGAGCAGGTTAATTAATAACATACCCTTGCTGCCGCGACCACAAGCTCATTTCATCGCTATCCTACTGTACGATGTACGGCTCCCAGATCTACTTGAACGGATTCTGAAATACAATATTTATAGTTACTTATATACGATAAAGAATATAATAGAAGCCTTTTTATTTATTCATAGCTTGGACAAACTTCTTTTGTTTTAAATCAGCAATGTACAATTATTGAATTTTCCACCCGAGGACGGACATTACGTTAGCACGTTGACGGGTCAGATTATAACTTTATTGAGGTAAATCGATGTATTTTTGTAATGTGAGTGATTCCTCTTCGTACTACAGCTATTCTGCGTGCCATTAAGATGGCGGCAGGCAATAATGAGATGACATCGCATGCAACCTATGGATACCTGACTGATACAAAAACGTTTATTCATATTATATAATTTTGATATTGATGATATCCTATATTGAACTACTGATCTTCCAGTAACTTCATAAATTTTGCAAACTCAGGACTATACTTATTTTCTTTCAACAAAATGAATAAATAAAAACACTGCAGATGAATATACTATAATATATGATAATATAAAACATCTTATGGACTTTTCCATCAAATAGATAAAAACATTAAACGAAACGATATTTCGCCAGTATTTGACAGGCTTCGTCAAGTATTCAATCTCAAGTTTCATTGACAAAGCGCGTCGAACACTGGCGAAATATTATCATAATTTTTATTATTTTTTTTATCTATTTGACAATCAAAGTGGAAAAGTCCATAAGTCGTTTTTAAAATGGATGTAGTTATCAATTCGAAACACGATTAAAAGAAAACGGAATAAAATTGCAACCTCCACCACCTCGCGATACTTTGCCTTGCCATCATCATGTTCTCTTTTGCCATTGCCAGTCATCATTTCTCTGATGACACATAATACAATAACACTCGTAATATGATCTTTATTTAACACATCTTAGATTGGTTGATGGCACTGTTTGAGTGACCATTATTTAATAAACACTGACAAAAAGCCACACAAGTCACGGCAAGCTATTCCAAACTTATAACATTTCAGGAGTTGAGAGCGAGTACTGCAGTTGTAAATAGCAACGTGACAACTCTAATTATATGAACTTGCATTGAGTGAGACTTTGTGACGTCAGTCAACGCCTTCAGTGCATTTAGAACCTTGTTAATTAAGTATTCCATGCATTACGACGATCCTAGTTTGTAGAGAGCAGACGGAACTTGTCATTCCACACGTGCAATATGCAATTCGTTTCAATATGAGAATAACAACACGAGCACTCGAAAGCTGTCATTCGGATTTGATCTGCACCGTCACCAAAGAGTCTCAAAATTCCATCTTCATTATTAAGTCTTAACGAGTGTTGACTGTTCAATACGACCTCGCCTGACCTGACAGGACATTCAAGTGCCTCAAGTGCGCTGGGACTTCTTATCAAACGCACTGCATTCAGGGCAGAAAGTCCGGGACACATCGTCACGTCAAGCAAGGCAAAGTGGCGCTTGCGTTGGAAGCGTTCTCAATGTATGATAAGAATGTCAAACGTGACACATCTTCAACCACATTTCTCGGTACTACCAAATCTGTTCATTTCTTCAATTCATTCTATTGAGACTCATCAAAAAATAAAACATTCTGTGAAACAAGAAAACAATAAAACATAATCGAAGCGAGGTCTGCGTTCGACTCTTCGCTCTTCTCTCTGCGTTCATTTATCATAGTGATGGTATAAATTCGCAGAAGTAGTGATAGCTTCGAGAACAAAGATAAATTATTATTATGATTATTTCTATAAACAAGCCCGCAAAAGAACCTAATTTTGTGTGTGTGATGACACCAACAGAATTTGTAAACTAAGTAAATGAAAATAGCGAATCAATTCTGTATAAATTATGATCAAAATCCGATTGGTTAAATTACCCGTCCGATCAAGTTGAAACATTGCCACAGTGAGACAATGACTCGTGTTTAAATAGCTAATCCAATCGAGATGCATTGTGTGCTGGCATTGTGTGTCGGCATTGCGGGCACAGATGCAACTTCACAAGTGAGGGGTAGTTTACAAGGGGCGAGTCCTGGGGGAGGGTGCGAGCTAGAGGGGGGATCAAAGAGGTGACAAATGTTGCGTCCCTCAGATCACATTCAATAATCACACTTCAATTGACGTCCTGATCGTATCAAACACTATTGCCCTTTTTGACATGCGGCTCGTTGACAAATTCACAAACCACATTCAGTTAATTCATTTTCACTAATTTTCAGCCAACTCAATATTTTTATTTTTATTTGATGGAGAGAGAATGGTTACATTTGACATAAAGTGAGATTAGTAAATATTTGGAAGCCTAAAGAAACTGGGACATCTACACGGAGTAAATTAATATTACCCATACAGCGTTTTTCTCAGAAGAGACAAAATTTGGAGTGAATTTATCCCATCGCCATCGGCATCGTTTCCATTATTTTCATTCCATGACAAACAGAAGTAATAATACCGAGTGGCGCAAAAAAATCCCCCTGATTGAGAGGTCACTATATCGAAACTATTATAGATAGGATTCTAAAATTTGTACACATATAAGAAAACATACCAAAATTTAATATGTGCAAGTTTCAAAAACATTACTATTGTAGGAAAAAGTTACAGCTGTTCAAATTTGGTTGTAAAAAAATTGATTATACGGAGCTCAAATAGCGCGCGTTGAGAAAACTTCCAATGGCCGGGACGCTGTATCTTCAAAACTACGTACAATATCAAGCTGAAAATTTCAAATTATATTCAAAATAGATAAATTAAGATAGATTGGGTAAAAATTTCAATCAATATCAATATATGGAATAAAAGTTATTAAATCTTGAAGTTGAGCATAAAAACAGAATAGGGGAAAAGAATCACTTTTATAACGACGTGTGTAATGAAAGTTTAGAAATAATCTACATATTCAGATTTTACGCTCAACTTCAAGATTCCATAATTTTCGTTCCATTCATTCAAATTGATTGAAATTTTTACACAATCGATCTTAATCTATTTTGAATATAATTTGAAATTTTCAGGTTGATAACGTACGTAGTTTTGAAGAAACAGCGTCCCGGCTATTGGAAGTTTTCTCGACGCGCACTATTTGAGCTCCGTATAATCAATTTTTCGACAACCATAATTTGAACAGCTGTAACTTTTTTCCTAAATTAGTAGTGTTTTTGAAACTTGCACATATTAAATTTTGGTATGTTTTCTAATAATATGTGTACAAATTTCAGAATCCTATCTATATTAGTTTCGGTATAGTGACCTCTCAATCAGGGGGATTTTTATTTTAATTTTATCAAGAACAACACGAACTCTCCGTGGAAGCTATGGGAGTGAAAATAAAGTTGATAATTACTTTCTGAACAAAAGCGATGGAGGGAAAAAGCTGTTGAAGTCGTAGAATTCGAATTGTAGAATAAGTTCTCGCCTCTTTGAGTGCAGTAGTTTTGCCACTCGTCACGTGGTATTCATAGCCTCGTATCGTATCATATGAAGTCCGCCATACACCTGCAGTTTACATGAACAATAGCCGCGTTTAATGCCGAGATTTGTGCCCGAGGGCTTTGCGTCCCCCGTGGTTCACGTCACAGTGATTCATGGCACCAGCGCCAATGTTGCCACCATTGTCCGCGACCACATGGCCGCCTAATAACACCACACCACACACTCAGGTGAAGAAAGTGTTATCTACTTGATTACGATGATAGTCACTGTTCAGCATTTGTCTCTCGACTTGACTGAGGAAAACCACGGCGACGAAGAAAGATTGACAGTGCAAACGAACCCGGACGCGACATTACCTACTTTACCCTATTCGAGTGCAACTCTTATTACGAATTTTAGCATTTAATTGGCTGAAGTTAAGTTTGTAAAAACTGTTTTTCTCAATATTTTCGTTTACAAGTTGGTACCAATGCATCGCAAGTTTCGACCTTTGGTGTGTTGCATGACCACAGATATCAGAATGACAAATAAACAAAAATAACGTCAAACACAACACAAGTAAGTGGTTTAAATATTTTTAAGGTATTCGAATAAAAAGCACCGGACTAACACCTTAGACTCATCTTGTAAAATTTGGGCAGTAAACAACTCGAAAACTGATTGTCTCTCTCTACCTATAAAATATTTTAGCTGAGAAGTATTTCAGAGAGCTAATCAAAAAGTTCCAGGACTGTATGCATTGCGCGGGAATGGAGCGTAGGAGAGCTGTGCGGTCGGCAGCATTGTTTAGCATGACTCTTCCTGAGCACGACTGTTTTTTTCAGATTCCCGATAACCTTCTTTATTGTAAAGTTACAGCTGTTATCGTGGAACAAGATTTTTGTGTTTGGCGAATTTTTTATTATTTGCGAAATTGATCAAAAAGAAGGTATCTTCAGAACGTCTCTTTAGTTTTGGGAATTTTGGTGACGTCTCTTCTCCGGTAATGACACGTTTCAAAAAGTTTTCATTGTCATTTGCCATTCAAGAAGTTCCTGACTAACAATGTCAAAAAAAAATTAACTGAAAAGTTGCAGATGAGATGATTGGCTGAAAGGAGTTCCGAGACTTTTGACCGAAGAAAAAAAAACACTGAGCTTTGGTTTGTCAGCAACTTCTTGAAATGGCAAAATGACGATGATTTTTTTTTTGAAGCGTCATTACGGGAGACGAGACGTCCCTAAAACCCCCAAAACTAAAGAGACCCTCTGAAGAGACCTTCATTTGATCAATTTCACAAATTATCAAAAATTCGCCAAACACAAAAATCATGTTCCACGATAACAGCTGTACAACTTCACAATAAAGAAGGTTATCGAGAATCTGAAAATAACTGTTGTGCTCAGGAAGAGTCACGCTAAACAATGCTGCCAACCTCACCGTTCTCCTGCACTCCATTCCCGCGCAATTCATACAGTCCTGGAACTTTTTGATCACCCCATGTATAAGTAAAAACTAAAAGTTCGACAATAGAGTTGAATATATTATGATTTTAATAACAGTATATCGAGTGTAACAACCCTTTCAAAACATATTCATATTTTAAATTACCTGTCTAATGCAATAAGTACCTTCACGTATTTGATATGATGACATGACTAAATTTATTGATCGAATTGAACACTCAGATGTTACATTTTCCATTTTGGCGTCTGAAAGATATTTGCAAGGTAGCGATTTGCGCGCGAGGTAATAGAGGTTATGTAAAGCTGTCAGATTCACGCGCGCATGCGTCGAGGACGTGTAAACACAACATATCGTCATCGAGGATTGACCAATGAAATGATAGATCAGAGTTGCACTCGAATAGGGAAAGTAATGTCGCAACCCGCACCTCCGGGTTGGATTACACAGCCTATTCTTCAAATAAACTACGCGTATGAAGGAAACCTCTCTTTGTAAAGCGTTGATAAGCTATAGCATCGGTATGTGCAATATCTCGAAAAAAAAATTAAAAAGATTAATAAATGTAAATTTGTATAAATGACAGAATGTTGGTCTTGATGACATAAAAATATCAAATGCTTTCAAACCAGAGAAGGTCTGTTTATATGATGTGATGTTATATCAAAATATATCAGCTTGATCAGAGAAACTGAAACCATGGAACATTCCCTCTCCGCCGAAGCTCAACAATCGCTCCAACAATCGTAAGAAAACAAGAAACAAACAAATCAGAAACTCACGCCAAAAGTCAAAAGGAGCTAAGTTTCAAAGTCAAGTGATATCATTGTACTTATCGTCGTTAGATTAGAACTATGCGACGGTTTAACATAAGGCAGAGTATGTGAAATATCAGACAAAGGCTATTTCAAAGAGTAATCTCGATAGTCGATACATTCTTGTCTCGAGCCATTGTTCTACACTCTTCGTGCGCTCTGTCAATTGTCAAAGCTTTCGAATATCCCGCCATTGTTTCACCGCTTCCCTGATTGTTATCAGACAATGCGCCTGCGCATGACTCGACTCTTCCGAGGAGATCATTCAATCATTGGCCAGGCTTTGTGAACCAATCAAGTCCACTCGGTGAACTGCAACTTATTACATTGTTGTGTGCAAACAAAACAACGAGAAACAAAACGATACAAACATTTAGTCTTAGTGCACCTGGGAAGTTTCAGACATTTCACTGAGAAACAAGAATAATTGTCCTTTCAGCCAACAAAAAGCGATGATTTTTCACGAATTGTAATTCAACGACATCTGAAACCAATCCACTTCTTGGAGAGTTGCAGTACATTAATTGCCTCTTTGAAATCTGTTAACCACTTTATTTTATTTTATTTCTCCTGATTCACCTAACTACAAGATTTTCAGCCACTCATCTTGTAGGTACATCCAAATGTAAAAAAGTCACAAAACGCAATCACTAACCTATTCAATTCCATACACGCCTCACCCTTACATCTTTCTCACTTCACAATCTTCAACAAGACGGATCTTCCTATCTTCTTCTAAACTATTCTCCCTCGTATATGTTTGTATTTTATAGGTTATTTGATTTGGTGAATAATTAAAAAATTTCATAGACCATTGTGTTGTGTTGTGTGTAATATAATTTATTGAAGACGTTTCGGTCACAGATTTACACGATTTACACAGATTTGTCAACTTGACAGCTTCGTCTGCCAATGTAAAAATACTACGCATTAGTTATACAGCATGAAATTGTGTTATGATAAGGAATATATTTTTCTTAGGTATTTGAAATGAATGGTCCTAAAGTTGACAATTCGATAATCTCATGTAAAAGCAAAGATATTATTAAAGTTTAAAACTAATATCTTTGAAGCCAAACAAATGATTTGTCATTGTTGATAGACATGTCATCGGTCTGGTTGGTATACATTGCTGTGAAGGGAAGGGTTCATCTCGCTATTGTCCAAGCGGTTAACGAGCCATTGTCTCGCATCTGGACTGCGGTTCTTCAGCCCACATGTTCGCGGGGGATGTTTTTTACCCCGGAAGTCCCCCCTCAGTCTCAGGGGGCGGAACAACTGCCGCCCAACGCATATCTCTGGAGATTGCGCGACGTTCATGGCGTCTGTTGCTGGAAATCTGGACCAACAGCAGATAAAACGTCAAAGGAGGGGTCTCCAAGTTTGCACGGTTTTCACAACGATTGTCGTCTTTTTGAAAGCCAGCAAATGTGTTAACTTATTATTATGGTAAATGCTTTGAATAGTACTGGAAAGTAAATCTGGATCTCTTGATTTGCATAGAGTAAATTTAAGTATCTTCAAGTAACAATGCTCTCTTTCTTGATCGTTTCACAAACTATTTTATTTTAATCTCAATATTTCGCCTGATTCAAAAATATTTCTCAAAAAACTCCTGAGGAAAGCCTAAAGCTGGGTTCCCATACTTCGCTTTTATTTCGCATTCGGTTCGCTTTCGCAAAATGGCTACCTTTTAACACAGAAAATCGTCCATGTTTAATTTCGTCTCCGAAATGCAAAAATGTTGGACCAACTTCAACTTCGACGAAATCATAACGCGCGAAAACCGGAAGTGATGCGATATATCGAATCTCCATTTCATGGCGACCTCGAGCTTATATTCGATATTCGATTAATGAACATATGTTTTGACGTTTTGACGTTTCAACTTTCAAGTTTTACTTTTTTCCGCATTTTCTTGCCTTTCTTGCTTATTATCTGATTATTATTCGTCATTTTGTTTTTAACTTTTGGCAGAATACTATTTATGTATCGCGTATCCATGGATACGCGAAACGCGCGAAACAGAAATTATGGAAACGACTACAAACTTCGCGACGCGAAAGCGAACCGAATGCGAAATGAAAGCGAAGTATGGGAACCCAGCTTAACACGTAAAGCAGGCGAAATATTGAGATTAAATAAAATAGTTTGCGAAACGTTCAAGAAAGAGATAATTACTTATATCTATACATCCAAACTAATTAGCGAGAAACAAATTAACAAAAGTCTCTTCAGATTAAACGTTTTTTGGATGATACGACATTTTGATCGTATTGTTTTTTGTTGATTTGATAAAGTTGGTCTCGTGTGTATACAGTAAAAGGTGAACCCCCCCCCCCCCCCCCCCCCCCCCCTTTCAACCCGCCAAATGCAATATTCACTTCTCTCCTGTATGATAAGTCATCTCTTGATTCCTGAAGCTTGAGTAATATCTGAGACGAAATATAGTCCTTACCCAACGGTTATTATTTCGTTTCGAGTAACGTGTTGCTTCTTGTACTCTGGGATAGTGCTGGGATAGTTCCCTCCACTGTCTTCGTCTTTTCCATCATCTCTCGTCCAACATTAGAGCTCGAAATACATTTGGAAGTGTGTTTTTTACTTAAAACACATGATGAGTGAATGACACACGGCCTTCTGGTACACAACTGGCATTCTATTCTCGTCGCGTTCTTCACGACCTACGCCAATAAACCACCCTTAAAATACTACCCTTAAAAAGCGTAACTCTTGTCGGAAGTTGTTCGGAGCATTTGCCTGGCACGTGGCGTTGACACCTGGGGCGCTATTCCTGGATCTTATCTGCCAGACCATATTGTAAACATTGATTCACACGTTTTGTGCCAAATGTGACACCGATTGAGATTGCTCCATGTTGTGTGACTTCTACCAGGAAAACGCTCTGTGTAACGCGTTGATTAGCAAGCCTTCGTATTGCATGCGGCATGGCCTTGGAACTGAAGAGCAGTGATATCTGAACATTCTCGGCGTAAATTTATAAATATTTCAAGATTATAGCATGAAATTTCCGTAAAATTTCAATAACTTTTGAAGATAATGACAGCTGAATTAACAAAAAATCCCTCAAATATATACCTTGGGGTTGTGTAATCTGGCCCGTTGTCTGAGAAGGCACATGCGCCTGCGCGTGGCATGATATGAAGACTCACATCTGCCGAGATAACACGCGCACGCGCGGACTAATTGCTTCTGTAAAACACTCCCTTGAGTTGCAGAGAACACGTGACCACGGGCAAAACAACCCAGCACACTTTACCACGTCACTGTCCTTTACTCGTCAAAATCCTGCACACAAACGGGGATTTTCCCCACTCTAGGAGGGAATCTTTTTCGTATAATATTTCGTATTAATTTCTACTGTTACGTGTTCATTTGGGAAGCGTTTCCCAAACTTCAGACGTCCTCGAGACGAGAGCTCGTTTTGTTCGTTGCGTGGAGAATATGCGAATGACCTGACCTCCCTCAAGTCAAATTCAATTGCCTTCATCGACTAAAGCCTCTACGAAAACTATTTCTTCTCAAAATCATTGGGCGATATTTTGTATTATGAAGACATCTTTATTGGTAGCTATACAGGTCTTTGATACGAGTAAATAATTCCCTAACAAATAATATGAAGACAAATATTTCTTATTTTATCCAACGGCTTTAAAACTCAAAAAATTACAATTGCTTTATATTTGTGTGTGGTACTTAACGTCGCACTGTTCTGCAACTTGGCTATTGACGACCGATGAACGATGAAGAATATGTGTATAAAGTGGGTATTACACTATATGCCATTCAAGTTGGGCAATTCAAATCTGCCGATTAGAATTGGGCCTGGGCCAATTTGGCTAGTGTGAGACAAGAAAAATCCAAATCTTGACCATTCTTGATTTAGAACCGCTTCTATTTTCCCAACTGCAATTGGACAATTTGAGATGAATAGACACTAGAAATTGAAGCAAATATCGAAACAGAGACATAATTTCATAATATTTCATCAGTAATATGCATAATCATGAAATATTAACAGAACAATTGAATGCTAATTGCTGTTTAGGTCGATTGTTATGAAAAAACATAAAACTAATCTAACCTCAAACCATTGAAGTGAGACACAAAAATACAATTTGAATCTGGAAGATTTCAGTTGCCCAACTTGAATTGCAAAGTGTAATACCCACTTAGTAAATGTGGTGATGGACGCTGGGAAGAAGACTAAAAGCTGCAGGAATAACCATGAGTGTAAATCCAGAGCTTTAGTACCTGAGCCAACTTGCTCCTTATTATATCGATCCAGGATTAAGTCGTAAAAAGATCAGATACCTATTGCTTGTAATCTCCTGTGGCCAGTAAGTCATACGTCATACCATTCAGGCAAATGAGTCAGTCAGAGAAGTCGGTTTTTTGGGTTACCGATAATAATTCGTGAGTAAATACAATACATAACTTTATTTTCTTGTAAGGTTATAAACTTTTTTGGCGCACCATATTTCCTAAATCCCAGAATTTTAATTGATACTAATAATTTTCCTCTTTTCCGATTATTTGCTAATCAGGCAAGCTACAATCTGGGAATACAGCATTTTGGTGTAAACGAGTTACTGGGCCTCAGGAGGGGCTGAACTATTTCACATGTAATGAAAAGGTATTTCGACCCGAGCACATGAATTACTATGATTCATTTGATTACACCTCAGGGAATATCACTTCCTTGTAAAAGGATCTACTTTATGTTCATGTATCTAAGAGGAAAGTATTGCAATTGTAAATTTCCTGGTTGCTCCAAATTGCGCCCAAATCTCGTTTCATCTTTAATATTTTTCCCCGGTAAAAATGTAAAAAACACGCCAGTGTAAACTTAAAAAGTAACACATCCTGAAGTGAGGAAACTGAAATCTCTTCTTCTTTGTTAAACGCTTTGGGTCCATTCAAACAGGTTGGTAATAACACGGTTGGCACGTCTACGCAAGCGCAAGGACAGAACGCCATTATTACTGCGACCACAATGAATACAATAATGACGTAGCAGTTAAACCTCGGTGGGCGGATTCAAGTAGAGGAGGTGAAATAATGACAATTTGTGGTGAGGAGTTGAGTTGATTGGAAGCAGACAAAGAAGCGAAGAAACGGCAGTCATTGAGTTCGTCACGACTCGAGATCGAGCGAGAACGCAATCGTAACTGTCATATCGAATCCAGTGTTTAGAATATCGAACCGAATGAAAGCTGCATGTGTCTTGTTTATGCTACACACTGCGAGTGATACTTCATCCTGTTTTTAATTACGTCTACAGTCTCAGATTCTTTTGGATCTTCAAAGCAAATCAACTTCCACGCCCCGAAAAATCCTTCGAATGAATTGAAACTGTAGACATTACTTTAAATTAAAATAATGAAGTCGCATGTGTAAAAAAACAATAATAAGTTTAAAAACAAATAAGCTGAGAACAATTGGCAAATTAGTAGTTACAGTTCAGACATTCACATTTTCAGAAAAATCTTCCATTTGTTGAAACAATGATAAACAACAGAACTCAAATGAGTACCTAACAATTCGTGCAAGAAGAGATGAAGTGAAAATATAATTAATTCATATGATCGGGAATGTAAGGCTGCAAACACACGGGGCGTTTTTTTGCACGCCCAGCCGAATTGCTTTCGAACGCCGGCGAGACGCCTAGAAGATAGGTAGCATTGAGTCTTATGGGAGCGAACAGACGAGGCGGTTATTTCACGCGGCGTTTTTTTCCACGCCGGCCAGACGCGACATGTCGCGTTTATTTTCCTGCCCACCCCGGAAGTAGTTAAAATGAAACACATTGGTTTAAATGAGAGCAAACACACGGGCGTTTATTTCACGCGACGTTTTTGTACAGCTGGCATAGCATGACCTTGACAGCTTCTAAAACCGTCGCGTTTTGCACGCCCCGTGTGTTCGACCAAGAAAAGCGTCGCGTGTTCTTTCACGCCCCGTGTGTTCGACCAAGAAAAGCGTCGCGGTTTTTTTCACGCCGCGTCTGGGCAGGAAAAAAATGCCCCGTGTATTTGCAGCCTAAAGCCCGTTTTACATAAAGCGCGTTTCGCGTTTCGCGTTTTTTTATTGACCCATCAAAACCACCGAAAATTTCGCCGCACGCGTTTTATTTTTAAACCACCCCATCTCGATTGTAGGGAGGTTTTTTCAGTACCGCGCGTGGCGAAAATGACGTCACTATACGTCTACTATAAAATAAACTATAAAATAACTATAAAATAATACAATAATGTTAATAATTGCTTACTAGTGCATATTATTCCATCTAATAATATCTAATAACACCCACATTGTTACTAACAATATTAATAAAATTATATCAACATTCTGTTTTCGACGGCCTCTTCTAGGCGTTATAAAAAAAGAAACCCGCGAAACGCGAAACGCGTGTTATGTTGCGCTAGACTGGTCAATGTGGTAATGCAACTGCATAGGAACGATGATGGAGAGCGTAAACTGCAGTAGATATTGTGCATATTTTTCTCTTCTATTAGACATTTGTTCAGGGAAGAACAGCAAACGACAGAAATTATCTAATTGGCTGGTATCCAAAAATGGCATAATTCACCAGTTGGTGTGTTCAGAGCGACGACGCGACGTTTGCGAGTTCAATGGAAATGACAGGCAAACTGAAGCATATTACTGTTAGAAGTCAGAACCATACCCAGATTATGTCGGGATCGTTGTTAATGTTTCTCTTGAAACTGGAAAGGCCTCTCTGATGACGTCACATACATATCTGCATCCGTCTGGTAAATGAAGGGTCAACCGTGACGTCACAATGTCAACTTCCTGCGTCTCATTAGCGATGAAGAAGTCCGCTGACCCACAGACATTGTCAGTATAGGAATCTTTGGTATAGGGCAGTTGCACCCTGATTCTAGGTATGTAACAACTTGTTTATTTTGCTGGAGGACTAAGGGCCAGTCTTTCAATACTCGGCTAACTTTTAAACTGTCGATTAGGACTGTCATGGCAACAACCAATCGCATTCCTAGAATGACCACTAACTAACTGTTAAGAGCTAATTGATACTTTAGCAGAGTATTGAAACACCGGGCCTAGGTGGAAGAAATATAATAAAAAGAAAGACAGAAGTGGTATGAAATAGGTAATATAAGGATTTTCTTATATCAAGAAAGAAAATGATTTCTATTTTCTAAGCACCTGTCTAAGCACCTTTGATTTTAGTCAGCTGTGAAGTAATGTTGCAGCTTCCCTACAGCTTAGTGGCGGATCCATGGGGGGGGGGGGGGGGGGGGGGGGGGGATATCCCACTTAGTAGGTGACCAAATGCATGGGAACGAAGCAATTAGCTTTTATCCAGGAAATGTGCGATCTTTTCCAGGTTTTTGTGAAAACAATGGGGAAACAGCGTTTGGGGCCCCTGGACACATTTCTTAAATCTATTTAGAGAATGGGGCGAAGGATGACTTTTTTCCGGAAATAATTCTTATGTAGGTTAGACGTCAACGCATACCTAATGTATTTCCATCGTCCCACACCTCCAACAAAATTACATTCGAAATTCATAACGTAGTGAAAATATGTCAATTATCCGGTAATTCGTTCCCTTTGATATTTGGCACTAATAAATAATATTACATAACACTGAATATCACCTCAATTTCAGACAAAATCGTTATTCAGAGTCTATAGATCAAAGTACCAGCAGAGTCGACACATTGTGCCATGCGATTCATATTATATCATTGACCGAACTTGTCTCGTACGCCTTTACGTGGTCTTTACTTCCGAGAAATATATTTGGCCGCCTCTGCTGCCACGGGGTCCCGTGACAGCAGCTGATGCACTGCGTTCACGGTAGCGTGACTGTAGTGTATCGCTCGACCTAAACACTACTGCCACGGGGGGCCCTCCGTGACAGCAGCTGATGCACTGGGTTCACGGTAGCGTGACTGTAGTGTATTGCTCGACCTAAACACTACTGCCACGGGGGGCCCCCCGTGACAGCAGCTGATGCACTGGGTTCACGGTAGCGTGACTGTAGTGTATCGCTCGACCTAAACACTGCTGCCACGGGGGGCGTATGCAGTTTACGCTACCGTGACAGCAGTGAAAAATGACACCTAAACACTGCTGTCACGGGGTGCGTGCATACGCTGGCGTGGAAGCAGTCTGTTGTCTGCTTCCACGGGGGGGAGGGGGGGGCGTACGCACCTAGCACAAGGTGTTCATGTCCTCGTGTTATTTTTGAAATGTAGATAGTACATTACTTCATTTTTCGGAAATAGTGTCGTTTGTTAAGACAAAACAACAAATTTACAATATTGTGCATATTTTGGGGTCATTTTTGAGGTCAAGTGACATTAATGTGCATTCTCGTAGCGCGAACACGCCCCTCTGTCACTTCAGATACATTATTATAATTTTTGTAAAAAATAGTGTAGATACAGCCGTAAATGTAATTTTCATTAATAAACAAGAAATAAACAGCCTCTTGAGCTAAACACTGCTTTCACGCCAGCGCGTGTGCACGCCCCCCGTGGCAGCAGTGTTTAGGTCGAGCGGCACACTGCAGTCACGGTAGCGTGCCGGCCATTTTGCATTTCACTGCTGTCACGGGGTACCGTGACTGTAGCCACTTCCAATATATTTAGCAAAGATTGTTCTCAATTTACCTCTTCTACAAACAAATGTACACATCGTTCCAACTAACTATGCGTTGTCCCCGCGTACGTATGTTTGTTGCTCACAAAGCCCGAGCTATTTCCTGGTCGTTTAGAATGACCACAAGACGTTATGCATCAAGATTAGTACTTGAAGATCGTCATTAAAGTGCCCCAAAGTGTGCTGGACTCTGGTTCGACTCCCGGCGGCGGAAGTGTCAAGTGAGCGTGGGAACATGTTTACTATGCGCACAATGCGTCGCGCATGCAGTGCATGTTGATGTCTCTGTTTTAGCTGAAACAACGCCAGCCTGAGGGCCGACTGCTAAGTAAAAGTACCTACTTATAAGGAGGGCGATAACATGCATCATTACAAAGTAATAAACCATTTTAATGCAACAGTTCTTGTGTTTGGTATCACCTTTATTGCGGAACCCGGCTTAAAATTATTTCCGTTTAATTTAGAAATTCAAAACAAAATGTAGGCTATGTGACTTATACGACTTATTATACCAGGTATATAGACTCATTAGTCTGTCATCCATCCATTCAGGCACGAAAAGTAGAGTTTGACGCCAACATGGAACATGACGTAGCTTATACAGCAATGTTATCAGCATTGGTCTCATCAAGTGTTTATTTGCTGACTTTTGACGTAATGTTCTGTCTCTGATACGCTTTCAACATTACCTATGAGTATGACTCACAATAAAACGCAGTGTATATGATAAAAACCCCTATACTCAGGACGGACGACGCCGGTACTTTATAATATAGTACGCGTCGTCCAGAGGTGTTTTTTTTATCACCTATGACTCAGATTCATTGTTTCTTGTAATTTTTGGAACTTCGTGAAACCCGTTTTATTTCGCGTAATTCGCGTAATTTCTGTTGTATGTTTGTTTTGTATATTTTAATAAAGAAGTAAAAAAAATAATTTTAATTTTTGTTAGTCGAGATCGTAAACATGTCGTATTGGTATTGTATTGGATACTTCGGCAACATAACTGATTTGATTGAACTCTGTATTGAGTTGCTGCCGTTGGGTCAGAGGGACTGTGTATGGCGATCTCCCTTCATCTGTCCTCAGTCTCTCCTCCCTTGACCCATCACTGTGTCATGATGTACTCACCGTCCAGCGGAAGACGAAGGGGATGTCGATCTTGCCTCGCGCCGCGTCCTCCAGCGCGATCTTGAAGGAGTTCCCGCCGAGCACCGGACTCGAGGTGTTCCCGAACGAGCAGGAGCCCGTGGAGGACACGTTGCTCTGGTATTCCTTGAGACACACGCGGAACAGCGTCCGGCACGCCACGACGCACTGCGCGCCGTCGCGACGCTCCACGCCGCCGCAACAGGTGCCGTCGGACAGCTCGCCCAGGTGGTTGGCCATCTCGATGATCTGCAGTTCGAACATGCCGGAGCCGAGCGCGCACTGAAACATTCACGACTTGTTGCATCAGACACATACCTACTCTACTTCGCAAACATGTCAAATGCAGCTCAGTTTCAACCAGGTACTATTATATTATTTATGTTAAATAGCAAATAGATACCTATCAGGATCGTCGAGCTGCAAGTGAAATAGCAGAGCGCTTTAGTACCAACAAACCTCCTCATTCTGCATCCTAGGTTTAGCCAAAGGGGTTCTAAAACCTCTTTGGTTTAAATGGGTTCAATCTTAGACTAAAGTTCAATTCATCGTGCGTAGGAGGAGAACCAACTTTTCTTGAACGATAATTAACGTAACCAATCCTTCGTCCTACCGGGCCCAACTAGATAATTTTTAATGTTTTCTTGAGTATTATCAAGTCTGATTCGTATATTTACCAACTTGTGACAAATTTAGGATGACCTAATTCAATGCCCCCGCATCAAGTTCATTGAGAGCCAGCCCTTAGACGGCATTGCTTCGTAGACGATATTATGCATATTTGTGATTTGTCACTTTTAAAATATAAGTTTAATTTGCATTCATGTATTGTAAATACAACAGTGTATAAACCAGGCGCATCCGCGTACGGAATGCCTTCTGTGGGGTGCACTGTAGGGTGATTCTTGAGATTACGGGATACCTTCTGTGGGGTGCACTGTAGAGTGATTCTTGAGATTACGGGATGCCTTCTGTGGGGTGGACTGTAGGGTGATTCTTGAGATTACGGAATGCCTTCTGTGGGGTGCACTGTAGGGTGATTCTTGAATTTACGGAATGCCTTCTGTGGGGTGCACTGTAGGGTGATTCTTGAGATTACGGATTGCATTCTGTGGGGTGCACTGTAGGGTGATTCTTGAGATTACGGATTGCATTCTGTGGGGTGCACTGTAGGGTGATTCTTGAGATTACGGAATGCCTTCTGTGGGGTGCACTGTAGGGTGATTCTTGAGATTACGGAATGCCTTCAGTGGGGTGCACTGTAGGGTGATTCTTGAGATTACGGGATGCCTTCTGTGGGGTGCACTGTAGGGTGATTCTTGAGATTACGGGATGCCTTCTGTGGGGTACACTGTAGGGTGATTCTTGAGATTACGGGATGCCTTCTGTGGGGTGCACTGTAGAGTGATTCTTGAGATTACGGGATGCCTTCTGTGGGGTGCACTGTAGGGTGATTCTTGAGATTACGGAATGCCTTCTGTGGGGTGCACTGTAGGGTGATTCTTGAGATTACGGGATGCCTTCTGTGGGGTGCACTGTAGGGTGATTCTTGAGATTACGGAATGCCTTCTGTGGGTGGGGTGCACTGTAGGGTGATCTTGAAAACCTCCTATGAAGATCAGTCAGATGAAAGCAAAGCACCTTCTTGTGCATCAGCATCTTTGTACCTCAGAACATTCAACGGCAATGAAAACCGGCCCAAGTCTGCTGTGCCAGTGCGACTGCGCAGAAGAGTGGACGCTCCGTGCAGGAATCCCACCTGACTGCATGCATTCCACTAGCAATATGCAGCTCCACTAGTTCAATCCACTAGTTCAATTCAATTCACTAGTTACAATCCACTAGTTCTATTCACTAGTTACAATTCACTAGTTACAATCCACTAGTTCAATTCACTAGTTACAATTCACTAGTTCAATTCACTAGTTACAATTCACTAGTTACAATCCACTAGTTCAATTCACTAGTTACAATTCACTAGTTCAATTCACTAGTTACAATTCACTAGTTACAATTCACTAGTTCAATTCACTAGTTACAATTCACTAGTTACAATTCACTAGTTCAATTCACTAGTTACAATTCACTAGTTACAATTCACTAGTTACAATTCACTAGTTAAATCCACTAGTTCAATTCACTAGTTACAATCCATTCTACTCCGCTACAATAGAGTACAACCATAGGTGCAAGTACAACTAACGACGTTGAGTACAATTCATAGCTACTCCGCTCCACTAGATTACAATTCATAGCTACTCCGCTCCACTAGATTACAATAGCTACTCCGCTCCACTAGAATACAATAGCTACTCCGCTCCACTAGATTACAATTCATAGCTACTCCGCTCCACTAGATTACAATAGCTACTCCGCTCCACTAGATTACAATTCAAAGCTACTCCGCTCCACTAGATTACAATTCATAGCTACTCCGCTCCACTAGATTACAATAGCTACTCCGCTCCACTAGAATACAATAGCTACTCCGCTCCACTAGAATACAATAGCTACTCCGCTCCACTAGAATACAATAGCTACTCCGCTCCACTAGAATACAATAGCTACTCCGCTCCACTAGATTACAATAGCTACTCCGCTCCACTAGAATACAATAGCTACTCCGCTCCACTAGATTACAATAGCTACTCCGCTCCACTAGATTACAATAGCTACTCCGCTCCACTAGATTACAATAGCTACTCCGCTCCACTAGATTACAATAGCTACTCTGCTCAACTAGATTGCGAAAAGAAGCACTCCACTCCAACGAGTCATCTGTTGTAGCTGTCATTGATGTAATCTGTTGGGCATTGGGTCATGCTAACGAACGTCACGTGTGTGTGTATTAACGACGCACACTCTACTGCCAAATATTTTCACCGGGTTTATATGACGGGTCTAGTATTAAGAAATCCCCATAAAAAACACTCCGTGTAAAAATACCAACCAAGTCTCTTCAACTATAAAAAAATAGAAGAAATCTAAAAGATCAGCACTGAAAAGAAGTGATATAAAAAATGGGCCAAGTCAGATCTTAATTTTAAAAACTAAATGCGCATAGTGTATATAAATAGTATAGACGTATACCAAAAATCAAATGTACCTTAATATACCTATAATAATGCTCTTAAACGATGCGCCAAGTATATTTTGGGTTTTAAAATTAAGTTCTGACTTGGCCCATTTTTTGATATCATTTCTTTTCAGTGTTGATTTTTTAGATTTCTTCTATTTCTTGTATAGTTGAAGGGACTTGGCTGGTATTTTTACACGGAGTGTTTTTTTATGGGGATATCATACATTTTTTTAGTTTATTTAAACAACTTGTAACTTGCTCCAGGAAGCAGCCAAAAATTAATTTAAAAAAAAACAGAGGTCCGTGTCAAAAGAGTCAAAAGGAGACGCTCGCTTCGCTCGCTCAAAAATATATAATTTTCAAATATTCAAAAAGACCACTGATTTTTTTAAATTTTCATTGAATTGTAAATGTTCATTGAAAAGTAATGAATGATAGCCCGTTAGCCTCCTCCCTGAAGGGTGGTAGCAGAACTCGACCACATAAGCCGCTGGGGAGGATTTAGCAGCCCTTCAGTTAGTTGTGCACGGCACGTTGCTCGTATTCAATAGGATCCTATGACGTCATGACACGTGGCAGTGACGTCACATTCCGAACATCGCACTGCTCTGCAACTAGGGAGATGTTGATGAAGAATATTATGTAAGGATGGACGGTGACTAGGTGACGGTCGTGGCCTATTAGTACGAAACATTTTGCCAGACTGAGGGAGACCTCAAGCATGCAAGTATACGAACGCCGGATCGAACCCGGGGCCTCAGAGTCCAAAGCGTTGCTGACTGAGCCAACTTGATCCGTGTGATAAAACTTTTGTATAGTTAGGTATTTTTAACAAACCGTAAAATATAAGAGGTGGCCTACACCCGTAAATTAAACGATAGCGCACATTTTCTCATTTTCCCAGATGTTTATCGGGATGTTAACGGATCTAAAAGTATAAATACTGGCCGACAAATTCTTTGTCTAAATATCCAGAATACAATATTTGTATAAAAAATAACAACGCGTGGTCTTACTGCAAAATGTCACTAACTTACGTTTTGCAGTTCTGAGAAGTGAATAGAAAATCTCTAAAATATAATATGACAATGTTTTAGCTGATACATTTAACTTAAGCCTGGTTACTTAAAAACTTCAGCAATTCAATCAACTTTGTATTTCAGATAGAAAAATGCCCTGCTATTCATCATTAAAATGTGACTTAGAGGTTTGGCGTTTTGCATACTACATACAAGCCCATAATCGAATAACTTGGGAATGGTATCCATCTTCTGTACAGGAATTAATTGTATTGAATGCTCGATCAAGAAGAACGTTGCCAGTGGTGCAGTCGCGGGTTTAAACGCTGTATATATAAACAAATATTTTCGCTGATAGCCTCGCTGTTGAGCGCCATAAACAATATCTATCTATCTACTGGAAAGTATACCCAAAAACTTAGAAGGGGTATACGCGGGTATACGCCGTATACCTAAAATAAATAGTTTTGCTGAAAAGTGAAGATGTCAGGAATACTTAAAAATTTTGTGGTGTTTTACGTCTAGTTTCATTTCGTAAGGCCCGGTATTACCAAAGTTAAATTGCGCTGGATTAACTTACTTTTGGATTAAATTCAACTGTTTCAATCATTTTGAGGTATCTGATTGGCTGTGCCGCCAATTTAGTCCAATATTTAGTTAATCCGGCTCAGATTAACTTTGGTAATACCGGCCCTAAGCAAAACACTCAAAAAAGTTGATTTCAAAGTGTCAAAAAACCAAAAAAGCCCTGTGGGGCAAGGTGGTGCCATGCCCTCTACCACCCCAAAGTGTCACATTATAAAATATATTGAATATTTTAACCAAATACGCCTCATAACGTCTTAAAATTGATTTCACAGTGTACAAAAACCAAAAAACGCGCTGCGGGGCTGGGGGGGGGGTACTCCCCTTATTCCGAGGAAAATTGTTTTCCCTGCCTCTTGCTCCCCCCCCCCCCCCCCCCCCCCCGGCAGAAATCCTGCGGACGCCCATGGTAGCGTATACAAAAAAAGATTAGGAGTCCACCACTGAACGTTGCTAAAGTCTAATTCCATAACTCTCATGATCTACTTTGAAGCCCACTCAGCGTATAGATTGACTTGTAAGAAGTTGTAACCAAGGACCACGGTCGGCGTCGCAGAAAACATGGCATTGACAACATAGATCGGTATGAAGCCGATTATTCATGACGGCTTGATCATTACACCTGAACTGACATAACCTCTGATGACGCGCGCATTCTTGGCGCATTTCGTCGTTAGAAATCAACCGCAAAGGGTGGAGAACTCCAATAGATATAGAACTTTACTTTTACATTTTCACTGCTTTGTTGTCACTTTGTTTACTCTAGTTGTAAATTATTCTTCGTCAATTATCGTTTGACCACTTTTTTGTTGATAATCTCGTCCTAAAAGTTACGACGGTTTTGCATAAATGTCCCATAATTTCAATTGAAAATCTATACACACTAATAATACATTTCATTTGGATTTTTCTTTGAACTAAAATTTAAAAAAAAGCGTCATGTTTTACCAGCTCAAGCGTCATGTCTCAAGAACGAGCAGGTAAAATGAATCCAGAGATGAATACCTACATTTCTGTTATGTAATGCAATGTTAATTCTCTAAAAAGTCACCGCCATTCAATGGAAAATGTATGGATAAGTATAGGAATCCTGCTCGTGACGTCACAGTGGTAGAAAAATGGAGGCTGCTATGGTAGGGGAAATGTGTCAAAGCTCTAAATAATAGCAATAAATCATATTTATCAGATGAATATTTAACTTGAACATGTGTAAAGATAAATATTGCGTATTATTATTAGCTTGTACTTACTTAAATATCTTTCTTTCACAAGTAATCACTCAAAATATGAGATTTGGATTGCCGCTGTCAGATTTGTTTTTCCCTATACTTTTGTATAGGTTACTATGGCAACCTTTTCTCATGCAGGATGCCTATAGGTACGCATTGTTGTGTCTTGATCAATGTTAGGTCCAGCAAGTTTATGAGCAAAGGCAATAAGCATTATCACTTTTCCTTTATTACACACTTCCAATTGATTTGATTTTCTCGTGCATATTACAATGATAATATCACATTTTCGTCTTGAAATACATGGAAAGAATCTGTCAATACGTTACTTGACAGATTATTATCTCATTCGACTGAATGTTGTACCAATTGTGGAAAATAATTCACTTGAATTCTTTATAGTTTCGGTGCGGCTAACTGCTGAAGAGTCACGTTTGCTCAAACATAATTCAATTCAATTCAATTTCAGTAAAATACGGCGCTAAACCAGAAGCAAAAGGCTTGTGTGGAGATGAGCGTTCTATCTTTGGTTTTATCATAGATTCGTGTATTTACACAGACTGCAGCATAAAGTACTGATAGATAAATATTTAAATACCCAGAAATCAGAAAGAAATTACCACAAAAACCGCTGATGATGAGGATCATGTTCAAGTGAGCTATATATATATAGCTTTTTTAGTATGAGCTTGTAGATTTAGGGCCAGTTTTTCAATACCTACTCTACTCTGCTAAACCAGTAGTTAAGTTTAAATGGTCATTCAAGTAATGTCATTAGTTAGTTAGTGCCATGCCATGGTAATACAATCCTAATCAACTGTTTAAAATAAAAAGCCGGCTTTTTATTAACTTCTTAGGGCAAGTTTTTTAAGCTCTGCTAAATATTAAACATTGATCACGACTACTTATAGATTGCCATGGCAACAACTATGACATTCTTATGAGTGTCCGTTTAAATTTAACTACTGGTTTAAAATAATTGAATAACCGGGCCTTAGGGACAGTTTTTCAATACTCGGGTAAATTTTAAAAGTCTATTATAGCAAGGATTGCATGACAACGGCCAATCCAATGGCATTCCTCGAATGGCATGTAGCTGACTATCATCTTTGAATACCTATACAAATTAATATTCAAAGCTATCATGAATAAAGTGATCATTTTAGGTATTTATTTGGTTATTGCTATATTTTTTGTTAATCGATGATTAATTCTTTATCAACGATCGGTAAAACCGGGTCTGAAAATGTTCGCAACGTATTTCCGGCCACAATCGAAGGGCAGTAGTATTCTAAATATTAATATTATGTAGGTATTATATTGTGGTGTATCCAAGTCCATGATAATTATCAAAGCTATGAAAAAGATAATTCGAGAATGTTCAAAAGTTGCACACGATTGCGGTTTGTTGTGCGGAGCAAGTTGGCTCAGACGGATGACGGCAAATGCTGAGAAGGTGCCACGCCACGCAACACACTGCTCGCTCACCTTGTGGCAATGCAGCAGCAAGAAGAGCAGCAGCGACAGATATCCATGGATCATGCTGCGACGGCGCACTAATCTCCACATGTTGGCACTCGACGCCGCGCCGGGAGGGCGTCGGGACGCATCAGTAACACTCGGGCATGCGCACACCACATCACATCACACACACTCGCGAGGCTCCAGCCAGAAGCGAACTGCCTGCCGCTGGAGAGACGAGATCGCTAGAGGCTAGAGCCGAGGCAGTGGCAGAGGATAGGCGGGGCGGATGCCCTCCAACCAGCGCTCACGCCTAGCACTTGCATCGCCCGGGGCTCGAACCCGACAGCTTTGGACACACATAAACTCCAATAACTCGATTCAATCGCGACACAATGACAGCTCGGAGCGCCCAGACAGATTAACGACCTCCGTGGCTGAAGACTCATTCGATTAGGCCTAATTACGAGTGTCTTATTAATGACGCGTCATCGGGCTGCACTGAGCGGACGATATCGATGTTAACGAACACTTTGGACACCCGCTTAGCTACCTAAACTCCCGTCAGAAACAAGCCAGTCTAATAACAGCTTTTGTTTCTTGCCTCGAGCCATCTCGATCCTGCCGGTAGGTGCTAACTTCATACAGCATTGTTGTGGAGATCACTTCATTTACACACACTAACTCCGAACCGAATAGGTAAGTCAACCTCTTCATGGGTTTCAGTCGATACATCTTCGCTTGACGACAACAATCCAATGGCCGCGAAAAACACAATCATTGCCCTGGCAAATGCCAATGAAACGTCCAATAACCACTTGGTTAGTTAATCATTGTTCATTTCATTGCCCTATAATCAGTTGGTATAAGACCTGCGACCTAACTGGTGCGGTGCGAAGCGTTTACCTGACTCCATCGTCGAAAGTTGCCATAAAACCCGCAGCAGTCTCGCAACACATCAATAATTTGGCATCTAAACCAATTTAACAAATATTTAATTAATTGGTGATCAAATTCAAAAATCTAATGAACTTTCGGTACCTACGTGACGATATTGATACATTTAAGAAAGAAGTAATGGGTTGAATTATAACCGTATCAAAATGTTTCGTAATGTTTTGAGCCGTGTTTCATGTTCAATCAAAATTGGAGGATACACATCAATTGTATTAGAATTGTGTACTACAGCTGAGCTGTAAACACTAGGGTAAACAAGTCAATCAGCACTGTAGGTAATGTACTTGTACTAATCAGTTTCAAGATAGCCAAATGTAATACTCGGTTGTATCGCGCAGGGAACAAGGAAGTGCAAGTTCTCTTTGATATTATTTATGTGATTCTCATCTTACCACAAAAAGGTAAGGAATGTTAACTTCAATCACGTTGATATCAACAATGGCAATGATATTTGTGATGATTGTGATAGATACATTCATTCCCTTTCTAAATGGTGTTACATCTTTTTAGCCTCTTTTTATTTTACATCTGATAGGTATAATAGTTCTATTGTGAATTCTGATTATTATTTCAGGTATGACTAAAATCAAGCTGAATTAATTAGTTTCAACAGTGTATTCAGAAATCCCCAATCAACAGTTGACAACTTATTCGACTAAATGTAAAATGTAGAACTAAAATTGAATATTATAAATAAATTCAATTTTAATTTGAACAGACTCTGGTTCCAGTCATTAGTCTGACTCAGGGGTAGACAATTTAATATTATACATAAATAAATATTATTGGTTATTCCTTGTCGTCAGAATGCAGTTTATTTACTAAACATGTGGAGGACGCCTCCATTTCTGCTCCGGCTTCTTCCAACCATAGATACCGGCCGAAAATCAAATACATCTTCTATTATTCATTTCGATGTGTACAAGCACTTGATATCGTACATGCTTGGGTTTATCTTTCAAATTTTTAGAAAAATTAATTCATCCGTTTCACACACAAAATTGCGCGTTTTGTGCGCTATTTCTGTCACCTATGAGTGGCGAGAACAAAAACGAATTGAACATTTTCTTGGTCGCGTACAACAACAGTATAACAGTAGTCACAAACAAAAATGTGTTATTGACACAGAGAAGAATGAGCGCAATTTTCCATAGTAAGTGAGAACTGTGGGTTCCAAATGAGGGTCTCATTGATTGATGGTGAGAGTGCAAGCCATCCCAAAACATACATCCAGATTATAATATATTCTAATATTTTGTTTGATCTGTAATGTATTTGGTGCATTTAAAACCGTTTTAGAATAAGAATTTATGTAGATTTTAACCAAAAAAATGCATTCAATAATACACAAAATAGCAAAATACTTCATCAAAAACTATTAAATTTTAAACTCTTGTCAGACTATTGTCATATGCATAGCCTACATGAGAAATTGTATCAATTTATAGAAATATTGATTCGATTCGACGTGCAGTATCTCTGCTTATAACCAATAGCTACTGATGTATGAGGTAGGGATATTATGAATAATACTCCGTGAGTTTTATTGGTACAAACATAAGAACATGAATAGATGGAAACAGAGTAGTTATTTGTATCTTGAGATTGGATTGGTTATTGAATGAAGCGCGTTGTCTGACTGCCATGACTAAGACAGGTACAATGCAGGATTGCCAGGTCTAGACGCGAGCTGACGTCACATATGCTAATACCTGGTCTGGACCGGCCGCACAGGTGTCTCATTCATCGCTCTTCTCAAGCCTCGCTCTCACGTAGCAAGTAAATACGACAGGACCGTTGTGAAAATGTAATGTGTAACAATGTCAGTTTCATTTCGCATCATTAGTTAAAAATCATGTAAACTTTATGGATTTTAGATCAGATTCCAACTGAAGGCGTTCAATCTAACAATAAAATCATCATTGTCATTGAAAGATTTACTTCTTTATCTCAACTACCTACTAAAATTTAGATTTTGGAACTTCCTAATGGCAATGAGAATACATTTTTACGTTTATTTATACGTTGCGTTGTTCAGCAAATGTCTTTGACGACGGATGAATGAGATGATGATGATTGGGAGAGATAAGGATGATGATGATGAAGGAAGGAGGCAATCGTGGCCTAATAGAGGAACCTTCCCAGCATTTGCATCTCGACTAAGATAAACCACATATTATACTCAATCAGGAAGACTGACGCGGGATTCGAACGAGATACCTCAGAAGTGTATAAGTTCTTGAAGTTATGGTCATCAAAAATGAAAATACGTTTGAACACCTTGTTGAAATGGGTCTTTCTCGTCCTCTTGTTTGCTCCCCTCTTTCAATTGAAATTGATGGGCAATGAAATGTGTTTGAAAGGATGAATTAGAAGAAAGTGGGATAACTCTGATTCTGAACACTAAATTTTAAAACTATGGTTGGTGACAGGCAAAGATGAACCCTGTTTAGTATTGCCAGGTAGGCCGGTCCATGCTAGCGCGGGTTCATCTTTACCTGTCACCGACCTTACATGCAATTGTCACCAAAATGTAATGGTTATACCTTGGGGTCCATACTCAAGGGTTATACCTACTGTTTTTCAAGAGCTGAAAACAATAAGATGTACAACGCTAAACAACCATACGTTTTGATCCTAAATTACATGATTAAAATTACAACCATTTTCGTTTGCACCGTTTCCTCTGAAATTGATACCAAAACGTAACTTTTTTGTTTTATCGCCCCTCTTTTGAATCAGTGGAACAATAATTTACGTAGCAATCTAAATAATATTGGCCCTTATAACATAATACCAAATTCAATTCGGCTACAAACCATGGTATAACCCGCCAAATATAGCAGCGCCATAAAACAAACAATTGGGAGATCAAAAATCCGCCACAGATCCTAATTCTAATCAGACTCGAGCCAGCTTTCGGCTTTCAGCTTTGCCTTGAGGCAGGAATAAGAGAATGTTTTGGAGTCCGCGCTTTGGGGCGTTGTTCTCTCGACAGGTCAGAGGTCACTGGGCCGAGTGATCGTGACCCGTGCACGCCTCATCACGGCTGCCAACCATACCTCAAGACAGCGGCCATAAATTACACCAACCTAGCAAACGGAGATTCATCAAAGTCGCCAAATCTTGCGGTAAACTCACAACCAATGAATTTCACCGTTCACTCTCGACTCGTACGACTAATGTTAACCGATGTTAAAAATGTAGGTTAATGGTTAAACATTGATCCGGCGAGATAATCGGAGCTGTTTGCGTGTAAAGATCTTATTTATCTGTCACGACGTGCGATCAAACACATCATGTGGTAGAGAGCAAGAATTCCACGAGAACCTGGCTCCTCCACGGTAGAGAGCAAGAATTCCACTAGGACTTGGCTCCTCCACGGTAGAGAGCAAGAATTCCACTAGGACTTGGCTCCTCCACAGTAGAGAGCAAGAATTCCACGAGAACCTGGCTCCTCCACGGTAGAGAGCAAGAATTCCACTAGGACTTGGCTCCTCCACAGTAGAGAGCAAGAATTCCACTAGGACTTGGCTCCTCCACGGTAGAGAGCAAGAATTCCACGAGAACCTGGCTGCTCCACAGTAGAGAGCAATAATTCCACGAGAACCTGGCTCCTCCACAGTAGAGAGCAAGAATTCCACGAGAATCTGGCTCCTCCACGGTAAGTGAGCAATAATTCCACGAGAACCTGGCTCCTCCACAGTAGAGAGCAAGAATTCCACGAGAACCTGGCTCCTCCACAGTAGAGAGCAAGAATTCCACGAGAACCTGGCTCCTCCACGGTAGAGAGCAAGAATTCCACTAGGACTTGGCTCCTCCACGGTAGAGAGCAAGAATTCCACGAGAATCTGGCTCCTCCACGGTAAGTGAGCAATAATTCCACGAGAACCTGGCTCCTCCACGATAAGTGAGCAATAATTCCACGAGAACCTGGCTCCTCCACGGTAAGAGGACAATAATTCCATAACCTGGCTCCTCCACGGTAGAGAGCAAGAATTCCATAGAACCTATGGCTCCTCCACGGTAGAGAGCAAATCTATTAGAACCTGGCTCATCTAAGAACAATCAGAAATTAACTGTGACGTTTGCGTATGTTACTAATGACGTGTGTCCAGGGTCTCTCTATTGATTACTAATGACGTGTCCAGGGTCTCTCTATTGATTACTAATGACGTGTCCAGGGTCTCTCTATTGAGCTGTCACACGGCAAGTGTCGACGACAACGTGTTGCTCTTAGCCCACGCAATTGTATTGCCAACATTACAACATGTGACTGATTTCAACTGGGACCGAAGCGATACAAATTGTACCAATTAGTTGCTGCGACTGCCGCCTTGCACAGCCAGCGCCACGGGTAAGTCACGACTGAATATCACAAGCAATTGTGTGTGGGTTCTTTATTAACTCACCGGGAGCGCTGCAGTCATTTATCACGGCCAAGTAGAGCTTTCTGTTAAGCTGCTTGTTTTAATGGGGATATAATTCAATGTTAAACGTCAAGGATTTGAGATTTCGTGCGGTGAAAACCCGATGGGAGTTGAATGCAAGAACAAGAGATTCTGTTACACTTTTGTATTCCTGCGATTCCCGTGAAACTCGGCCTGATAACATCGCACAATGCGATAGTCTTACAATTTGCCGATACAAATGCATCTATTATCTTGTATTATGCATCTTGTACATGGAAATATATTATTATAAAGCGCACAGGATTGCAGCTAAAGTTGTCAAGATGTGTGTGAAGGGTCACGAACACGATCTGAAGCGCTTTCGCCCCTGACAATCGCCCCCCGCCGCGCCACTGGGGCCCACTAAAACACTAGTTGGTTGGAAAAATAGTTTAGTTAGGATAGTAAGAAACTATAACAATACATATTTTGGGGCTATACTAATTGTATTCTCTATATCAATTCAAATATCTTTGTTTGGTGAAAAATCATTCAAGTCTAAGACACCTTGATAAAAAGGCTATTTTCAAAAAATATTGAGATCTAGTGGAGCGGTCGCTCCACTCAGCCAAGTCGTACCGTACACTCACAGTCACTCAACATACCGTAAATGCCTATATAAACTGAGGAGCAGACCAACTACTTTTACTGTAAGCAACAACATAGCATTTTCGGCCTACTGGATCTCAACAATGGAAAATCTCTCATTGTTGTGAAATGTCTTAATTTTGAGCTATGGCCCACCTAACAACATATACATCACGCGACAACAACCAGTCATGCCGTTTACGACCTAGAGGGCAGTGAAAATCGTGAAATTACACCGCTTTCATCTGCTTCTTCTTCTTCTTCTTCTTCTTCTTCTTCTTCTTCTTCTTCTTCTTCTTCTTCTTCATATGATTCCCGAAAAAGTTGCTATCACCGCCACAGCCTAAACGGCTGAACCGATCAACCTGAAATTTTTACCACATATGCACTTTTGGCGTCTGATGATACCTTGCCTCTTATAAATTTTTTGTGCCGCCATTTTTAAACCGGAAGTGACGTCATATATAAAAAACGGCTGGACCGATTAGAACGAAATTAGCGCCATTCGATTTAGATGGTCATCTATATGAAGTATGGTACTAAAAAACATTATTTTCTTATTTTCTAAACCGGAAGTGACGTCATAAATTCACAATATTTAGCTTATTTCATCAAATTATACTTTAAATACACATATAATTAGCTTACATTGTAACATAGACAATACAAAATAATTATAATTTCAATACAGTGTTCTCGGTCGCCATTCCTAAAACCGGAAGTGACGTCATATATCGAAAACACCTGTACCGATTGCCACTGAACTAGCTCCTGTCTATGCATTCTGCAATCTTTTTGAAAAATCAATTAAGATAAATGAATATACAAATAAACGGTACCGGAAATGGCGGCAGGAACCACTAAATGAAACCGGAAGTGACGTCATATATTGAAAACGGCATGACCGATTTGACGGAAATTAGCGCTAAAGAATTCAGAAGGTCATTCATGAAGTATCAACTAGATAGAACTAGATTGTTTTCTTATTACCTATACCGGAAATGACGTCATAAATATGCTAAATGACGCCATTAATATGCTAAATGACACTAAATTCACCAATCTATACTTTTAAATAGATATTTAGTAAACATACATTGTGAATAATTATAAATAGACAACATTCAAAATTCACTGCGCATGCGCGACGTGCCGTGATGCATGTTGGGCTTAGGATGTGAAGAGTTTGACAGCTGCCTGGTTGACAGTGCTGAGATGCATAAAGGAAGAATGTTTTTCGGTGTTTGTTATGTTATATCATCTCTGTATTTAAATGTAACTAATTTTATTGGTATTCAACATTATTTTATGAATAATACTAAGAATAGCAGATCGTACGGAACAGTGTGTTGTGTTCCATTGAGCAAAAATAACACTAAATTTAGCCGTGAAGTGTCGTTTCACTACTTTCAAGGGACATTGATTTGAAGAAAGAATGAGGCGTGTGAGGCGAATTGGATCTCAGGGAAAATGTAGTAAATGGTCCCCTATTAAGAACCACAGAATATGTGGTGCACATTTTAACAAATCTGGTTATAAGAAATATGAAGAAAAATTGCCCTGTTTTTCCCCTAACAAAATGAATAAATGAATAAACCGAAATGAATAACCAATAGGTCAGATTGATTTGTTAATTAGTTATGTATACAGGAACATACTTTGTCACATTTTGTCAGAATTTCTGACAAAAATAAGATTTTCGGCTACCTACAAATGTCCTGTTTGTTAAGAGGAAAAATAACTTGAATACCCCTGAAAGCGATAAATATGATTTCAAGCCCAGGCTAATAATATCTACAATATTGGATTTACATCTTACACTAAAAATTTTCAACAAAAACATAATTTATTGCGTCTTATCCATTCTTTCTTCAAATCAACGTCCCTTGAAAGTATTGAAACAACACTTCACGGCTAAATTTAGTGTTATTTTTGCACAATGGAACACAACACATTGTTCCGTAAGATCTGCTATTCTTAATATTATTCATAATTATGTTGAATACCACTAAAATTAGTTACATTTAAATACAGAGAGGATATAACATAATAAACACCGAAAAACATTCTTCCTTTATGCATCTTAGCACTGTCAACCAGGCAGCTGTCAAACTCTTCACATCCTAAACCCAGAATGCAATGTTGATAGTTGTAGATGGCGCTCGGGGTTTAAAATGTTGTCTATTCAAGATTGCGGTGTACTCGGCCGCCATTTGCAAAAACCGGAAGTGACGTCATATATCGAAAACGGCTGTATCGATTGTAATCAAATTTTGGAATTGTGTATGACTAATAATTATGAATTCAAGACGACATTATTTTTGGCCGCCATTGTTTAAACCGGAAGTGACGTCATATATCAAAAACGGATGTACCGATTGCAACTAAATTATGTAATTATGTAGGACTTATATTTTTGAATTAAAGACGACATTATTTTCGACCGCCATTGTTAAAACCGGAAGTGACGTCATATATCGAAAACGGCTGTACCGATTGCAACTAAATTATGTAATTATGTAGGACTTATATTTTTGAATTAAAGACGACATTATTTTCGACCGCCATTGTTAAAACCGAAAGTGACGTCATATGTCGAAAACGGCTGTACCGATTGCAACTAAATTATCTAATTATGTTGGACTTATAATTATGAATTCAAGACAACATTATTTCTGGCCGCCATATTTAAAACAGGAAGTGACGTCATTTATAGAAAACAGATGTACCGATTGCAACTAAATTATGTAATTATATAGCCCTTATATTTATGGATTCAAGATGACATTATTTTCGGCCGCTATTTCAAAACCGGAAGTGACGTCATATATCGAAAACAACTGCAGAGATTGCAGCTTAATTATGCAATTATGTTGCACTTTTATGAATTCAAGGCGGCAGTATTATTGAGCGCCATTTTTTAAACTGGAAGTGAAGTCAGATATCGAAAACGTCTGGACAGATTGTAACGAAACTTAGACTATTCTTCTTGGATAATCATTTTAAGCTTGTACCAAATGCAACTTTTCTTACTAACCAAATCGGTTGAGGCGTATTTTTTTAAAGAAATTAGTCCTTGGTAGGACATGTGCTACAAGCTGTATGAATAAACTAACAAAAGAAGTGATATCCCAGAAAAAAACACTCCGTGTAAAAAAGGCAGCCAAGTCTCTTTACTTTAAAAAAATTCAACACCGAAAAGGAGTGATATCAAAAAAGAAGCCAAGTCAATGACATTTCCAAATATTTAATCGTATCTTTGAAATAAAAGTATAAACACCGAGAAATACTTTACAAAAGGACTTGGCGCATCGTTTTTTTAAAGACATTTTTCTATTCATAAGCATATGCCATTTATATACAACCGTCATTTAGAATTTTTAGAATAATAGGGACACATCTTTCAATTACATATTATACATACCTACTGTAAAATATTTTCTATTTGAATATATACGCTATGAAACTTGTTGCCTATGTTTTCTATAAATACACAATAGTTATCTTCGTAATATTGTTCCGTGGTCAACATAATTAAGTCTCATGCGTTAAACCTTCTCAACATGAAATACATTTCTATTAATCCGCATTTTATAACAATATATTTCACAAAGTACACAGAGACGGCACATGGAATTTCTTTAAATTTTTTCACTTTATACACTTGACACTTCAAAAATATATAATAGTGTTCCATAGATAGTTAGTAATTATTTTACAACGTTTCATGATTTCCCTCAATCAAGATCAAATTATGAAAACATACCCTTCTAATATCACCATATTAACAGTGCTATAAAAATATAAATGAGCCCACTTCCAATTGTTATTTAATTCTTCCACCCTTACATTACTTATCTATTACTACATGAAATCTTTCTTCTATCGCCATTGACAAAACTATAAAATAGCCATTACTAAAAGTAGCTTGATTCATAGATACTGGCTCTAAAAAAAAGAGGAAAATGTACCTAATTGTAAATTTCTTTCCACTTATAGGATAGAATGATGTCTTTAAAAAAACGATGCGGCAAGTCCTTTTGTAAAGTATTTCTCGGTGTTTATACTTTTATTTCAAAGATACGATTAAATATTTGGAAATGTCATTGACTTGGCTTCTTTTTTTATATCACTCCTTTTCGGTGTTGAATTTTTTTAAAGTAAAGAGACTTGGCTGCCTTTTTTACACGGAGTGTTTTTTTCTGGGATTAGTCTTATCTCGTTGATCAAACAAGTTGCTTAAACAAGTGCTATCTGTTAAAATGCTTCCAGTTTTATAATGATGTAAATGTTATGAAAATATACTGTTTTACCGTTGATTGTAGTGAGATACGCAACAATTTCTGTTTTAATAATAACTTGACTTGAGGACTACTATAGTCGTCGACCATGCGCACAGGAATCTGCCCACCCCATAGATCATAATCACTGCCGTTGGGATGCGTACTGCAAATTGCAATTGATACTTAGACAGCCATTTGAGAGATAAGTTCACGTTTCGATACAAAATGTTAACTCAATAGTCAATCCTCGAAGTTTGTTTAAGGTTGAACCAGCGCCAGGTCATCTACCAACAATTTTTTTCCCAAACCATTTTATTTTGTTACCAGTGGCGTGCCGAACCTCCAAAACATTTGGCGCATTTCGGTTCACAGGGACCCACCCACCCCTTCCAGGCGTTAGGCTTGAACCTGTCAAGCGATTGTGCTAGAAAATGAGTATTGCCCCGGGAAGTAAGTGCGCAGCGAAATTTGTGAATTTCAGGCCAGAGGTTGTGTACAAAATAAAGGGAAACAGACATGCCAAAATTAATTTTAGTTGAAAAAAGTCATAAAAATATAGCCGCGCAGCGAAATTTTTGAATTTAAACCTTTAAGAGAGGTACTTAATTGTAGTGTTTATAAAATACTCGTTAGTAGGAAACAGACCAGAAAAATTAATTTTATTTAGAAAAAGTCACGAAAATAATGCCGCGCAGCGAAATTTTTGAATTTTGGCCCTCTTAGGAGAGGTTAAAAATTATTTTAATATGTATAAAATAACGGGAAAAAGACAAGAAAACATTTATTTAAGTTAGAAAATGTCATGAAAACAATGCCGCGCAGAGAAATTTTTGAATTTAGACCTTTAAGAGAGTTAGAAGTGTTAAAAATAACGAGAAACAGACCAGAAAAATTTATTTTATTTGGAAAAAGACATAAAAATAATGCCGCGCAGCGAAATTTTTGAATTTTGGCCCTCTTAGGAGAGGTTAAAAATTATTTTAATATGTATAAAATAACGGGAAAAAGACAAGAAAACATTTATTTCAGTTAGAAAATGTCATAAAAACAATGCCGCGCAGAGAAATTTTTGAATTTAGACCTTTAAGAGAGTTAGAAGTGTTAAAAATAACGAGAAACAGACCAAAAAAATTATTTTATTTGGAAAAAGACATGAAAATAATGCCGCGCAGCGAAATTTTTGAATTTTAGCCGTCTTAGGAGAGATAAAAAATTATTTTAATATGTATAAAATAACGGGAAAAGGACAAGAAAACATTTATTTCAGTTAGAAAATGTCATGAAAACAATGCCGCGCAGAGAAATTTTTGAATTTAGACCTTTAAGAGAGTTAGAAGTGTTAAAAATAACGAGAAACAGACCAAAAAAAATTATTTTATTTGGAAAAAGACATGAAAATAATGCCGCGCAGCGAAATTTTTGAATTTAAGCCGTCTTAGGAGAGATTAAAAATTATTTTAATATGTATAAAATAACGGGAAAAGGACAAGAAAAAATTGTTTCAGTTGAAAAATTTCATGAAAATAATGCCGCGCTGCTAACATTTAAGTGGTTGATTTGGACTGTATTGTCATGGCAACAACCAATTGAATGACATAGTTTTGTACTAACTAACTGGTAACAGCTAATTGAGTCTTTAGCAAAGTATTGAAAGACCGGCCCTAAGAGAGGTTAAAAATAATTTTAGTGTGCATAAAATAACAAGAAACAGACCAGAAAAATTAATTTTATTTGGAAAAGGACATGAAATTAATGCCGCGCAAGGAAAAGTTTTAAATTTTAACCCTCTTAAGAGATATGAACATTATTTTGGTGTGTTTAAAATAACGGGAAACATACCATAAAGCATTAATTTTATATACAAAAATGTCATGACAATAATGCCGCACAGCGAAATTTTTTGAATTTTAGACCTTTAAGAGAGGTTAAAAATAATTTTAGTGTGTATAAAATAACGGGAAACAGACCAGAAAAAAATAATTTTATTTGGCAAATGTCATGAAAATAATGCCGCGCAGCGAAATTTTTTAATTCCAGACCCCTTTGAAGAGGTTACAAATTATTTTGGTGCATATTAAATAAAAATCAATGTTCATTATCTTTAAATATATTGAAAGAAATGAAAAAACGTAGTCAAAAATTATTTTTTGTGAGAAAATGTCTACCATAATAATGCCGCTCAGCGATATTTTTTAAAAGTATAATTTGATTTTGATGTATGAATTGACGGACGTGTGAGAAATTGGCAATACTTATAGATAAATAAGCACATGCATTTTTTAATTTCGCCCAGCAAATAGCATTTTGGTCATCAATTTATGTGACAACGTGTTATACGTATTACAATAACTGTATCTATTTACTTTCACATGACTTAACCTCAACAGTTGGAGCAGGGAGCTGCATCATCCATCACCTGAACATTCCTAGATTGCTGGACACTCCATGTAATAAGTGCTTCTAGGCCGTATTCTTTCTGATCCAAACATCTTCATTAACATTAATTGAACGCATTTCATGTTGGTTCCTTTGCGATCCTCCAAACTACCTTCAGCACCACCACCCCGGTCAGGTACCCACCCACCCACCCCCAAAAATTCCGGCGCATTTGCGCCAAATTTACATAGGTCGGCACGCCACTGTTTGTTACTAATAGTATTCTACAATAAGATCAAAAAATGTATACCTTACCGACCTAACTTTTATGTAAAACGTTTTCAAAGTTTGATATTTTTACATTGCTCTTATGGGGGAACGAATTAATGTCCTACAAAATTCTAAATTATTTTTAATCTGCACCAAAACAATTTCAACAGAAAACTATTGATATATTCTTCGACTAATACTGAATGCATTGAAAACTTAAAATACTCTTTCTCCGACTTAATTTCTGAGATAATAATAATAATCTTTAATCCTTTTTTTTCCAAATTACAGTGGGTTTAGGAGGTAAATACAAGGGCCTAACTAATGAAACCGGCTGGCCGGGCCTGACGTTTCTTCTGTATTCTCTTCATCTTCATCATCTTCTTCTCCATCTTCAACTTCTTCTCCTCCTTCCTCCTCAACTTTTTCTACAAGTCTTCTCCATATGTCCACGTCTTCCCACCACTTTTCATCTCTGATCTTCATCCACGACTCCCCTCTCTCTTCCACAGCCGCCACCACTCCATTCATCCACTTTGTTCTTGGTCTTCCTCTCTTTCTTTTCCCATCAATGGGGTTGTTCACTGCCATTTGCTCTCACTCGCAGCGCTAGCGCCATTGGAGGTGCCTCTCTCTGATTGGTTGGTTTCTGAATCCAAGATCTCTGAATCAAACTCCCGCTAAAAGGTTTAAAAATGTTCCATTCCGCTCTGCATTTTGATTGGCTCTCTCCGGACGATTAGAACAGCAGCGCCATCTACAATAGTTTTGCGTGAACAACCCCATTGCTGCTCGCTCTGCCTCCCTCCTTGGAATTCTTTCCGGTGCCATTCCTTTCCATCGTCTATACCACCTCAACCTCTCTTTTCCCAATTTGAAACCTAGAGCCTCCACTCCCAGATCTTTCCTTATCTTTGTACTTCTTACCTTGTCAAGTTTTGTCAATCCTGCTAAACTTCTTAAAAACTTCATCTCTGCCCCTTGTAATTTCACTTCTTCCTTCCCTCCCATTGGCCAGGTTACTGCTGCATACGTTAAGATCGGTACAAAGTACATCTTGTACAGTAGTACCTTACACCTACGTGGCATGTCTTCGTTCCACAACAGTTTCCTCACACTCTGATAAAACCCTTCAGCCATACACACCCTCCTCTCAATCTCCTTGTCCACCTTTCCATCCCTTGTCAGTACACTTCCTAAGTACTTAAACTCATCTCTCTCTTCAAGCACATCTCCTTTCAATTTTATACAGCACTTAGTCTTCTGTTTTCTCTCCATTACCATAGTTTCACTCTTCTCTCTGCTAATGGATTTAAATGTATGAAAATCTTGAAATATGGCCATTTAACATGGGACAACTGAACTAGTCAAAACCCCAGCTGTATTCTTAACAAAATTATTTTACGAAAACTTTGTTAAAAAATCCTCATTATCTCTTGTCATATTATTCTCCACATATTACATTATAAAACTATGTTTTAAAGTTTAAACATGCGTTTTCTGAATTAATTGATCTCATGTTATGAATATAGTCATTCAAAGCGATGGTTCATCCTTAATTTATTTTCCCGATTGCCTGCGATATTCTCCTGCGAGACAAGAAGGGATGAGTAATCGCCACCACGACGCAAGTATTCCAGGAGGATGGCCACTAATTAGGTGCGGACTGCGGACAACACAACCACCTTGAAAACGACCAGTTTTTCACTCGAGATCCAATCTCTTGGCGGGCTCATCACGGACTACACAATGTTTCGCGACAGTCGAGCGGAATGGCAAACTGACGGACGTTTTCAAGTTATTACACGAAACACTATTCTTCAGACGTTATCAGTCTGATACTTTCCTCAGTCAACGCGTTTCAAGTACCTATACAGTTCCTCAGAGGTAGAATGCCGATGTCATTGATCTTTACTAGGAAAACGCTCAGTGTAACGCGCTGATGAGCGAGCACGGGTACGTGCAAATTCTCGAACCGGAAATGCGTACATACAACGCTCAGAAAACATATACATCCATATTGAATTGAAATATGATCACTCAATCAACATAAAAGTATATTAATATGCTTTTCATCGAAACAATTGAAAATAGCATAAGCACCCTGGTAAATATAGCAAATCAGACCCCACCAATGGACTGCCACCTTGACGTGGTGGTGGGGCTTAAGGGGCCGGCTCACATACGAGTTGGCCTTAACCAAGTGCAGTCCAGGGTCGACCTAGTCCCATGCCCTCCCCAAATTCGCGGGCCCCTCGGGCCGGCCTCCCCCCTCAAGATGGTGATCCCCCTGAAATCGAGTCCCACCGGCCCGAAGCTCTCCACCCCCCGGTCTTTCCCACCAGTTTCAGACTCCCCCAGATCGGGCCCGTTAGGTCGACCCCTCCCGATGTCCTCCACTTAGTTCAACAAAGTTAAAAGTTAAAATTAATGTGCGCAATATAACCTCGTCGTTGACGCGCCGTTAAACTCTAATAATCAATCAATCAGCAAATCAGATTCAATTCAATTGGCACTGGAAAACATTCATTTTTCGATAAGTACTTCATTACTGACAGATATGAAAAATGTCAATAAGTTCATACGTTCTTGACTGATTGGGATGAAATTTTGTAAAATAGGAGACAATGTTGGTCTTAATGATCATACAAAATATGAGTTTGATCAGAATTAGCGAAGAACGTTTTAATTTTTCAGCCTATCAGGAGATATTTATTTAAATTTTAACCAATTTCAAAAAATTAGGGTCTGCAAACAGAGAAGGTTGGTTTTACATGTGTGCAAAATTTCAGATCGATCGCTGAAACGGTAGGTTATTTATCGATTTATAGCAGAAAAAAGAGGTCCGTGCGAAAAGAGCCAAAAGGAGACGCTCGCTTCGCTCGCTCAATCAATTGTAATTTCACTAAAGTCAATAAATAAGTATAATTGTATTGAATTATTCTCTTGAAATATGACTGGTGTCTCCTTTTTACAATAAACATTATGAGTGGAAACACAGAAGGTACCTACATGGTTTTCGAGCTCGCCTCAAGAATCATGAAATGGACATCGGGCCTTCTACCTCACAGTTTCGTCCGATGTAATATTGTTTTTACTCGAATCATGAGAATTAATCCGTGTCCAATTAGAGAGGTGCAATTATTACGCGGCTAATCAGAATACAGTTGGCTTTCGGAGAACAATTTTAATGAATCGAGGCAAGATTTTTTTTTTCTCCGGCGTCGAGTTGTTCGTGATTCCTTGTTTCGTCCGACATTTTATCTCCGCCAGATGGCAACGTCGACCACGACTTCTATACACGCGACTCGGTCCTTCGCTTCTCTCAAGTTTCAAACAGTTTTACCTGTCAGAGGTCATTCTTCGCTCTGCTACTAATAAAGTGTTATTTACTAGGAAAACGCTCAGTGTAACGCGCTGATGAGCGAGCACGGGTACGTGCAAATTCTCGAACCGGAAATGCGTACACAACGCTCAGAAAACATATACATCCATATTGAATTTAAATATGATCCACTTAATCAACATAACAGTATTATGCTTTTTATCGAAACTTGAAAATATCATCTATAAGCACCCTGATACAATAGCAAATCAGATTCAATTCAATTCCCACAAATAAGTGATACGTGATGGAGCCACTTCTGGCAAGATGGCTACTACTAGGAAAACGCTCTGAGTAACGCGTTGATGAGCGAGCACGGATACGCGCAACACCTCGAACCTAAATTCTGTCTATCGAAAATGTCATTAAAAGCCAATAATTCTTGAATTTCGCCACAGATTTGTATAAAAATCTCAAAAAATTCCTAAAATATTGGTCCAAATAACCATGCAAAGCTGTAAGTTGATCGATTGAACCTTTATGATTGAACGGTTCCGTGTTAATTTTCAAAAATCACAGGATCTCCTTCAAAAAATATACCTGAGACCACTCATATGATATAAGTGTGTCTACACAATATCAGATTATATGAATCTCTATGATCAGATCGACTGTTGAACGGTCATTATCAGATTCATTATGCGTTTGAAAGTTTCTGCTATAACTACCTTGCCTTGAACTGAAGATTCGAAGTCGCCGTGAATTTGACAGCCAACACGCAAAAAGTCCGTAAAATGTCAAAAACTTTTGGATTTAAACACAGATTAGTATGAAAATTGTCAAAAATGAAGATAATGTTGGTCCCAACCATCATGCGAAGTTATAAGTTGATCGTTCAATCGGTTCTAGTTTAAATTTCTAAAAACACAGGAAAGATGGTTTTAAATTTTAACCAATGGGAGGATTTGGCTGAAACTTTGTTTGATTGGGTACAATGTTGGGGGTAAAGACTTGTCAAAATTTCAATTTGATCGAGACAACCAATCAAAAGTTATTTTTTTTTAAATTTGAACCAATCAATGGATTTCAAAAAATTAGGGTCTGCAACAATCAGAAATGTTACGTACACGTGTGCAAAATTTCAGCTCGATCGAAGAAAAACTCTGACCTGTATATCGTCAGTAACAGAAAAAAAAAAAAAAAAAAAAACAGAGGTCCGTGCCAAAAGAGCCAAAAGGAGACGCTCGCTTCGCTCGCTCAATTAGGTCCACATATTAATTTGTTTGTTTTTACATTTCGTGTTTCCATAAAGCAGTGAAAAAACAAAAAACAAATGAAATTGATATTAGCTATAAATTAACTTTTTTGGCCATAACAAACAACTATATCAACTATTTGTATTTATATTTAAATGCAAATGCGCCCTTGATAGCCGCCATTTACCTAGTACCACAAAATCCACCAGAGGTCAGTTGTGTTCCTTATTTTCTCGAATTGGCACTCCCAGTAAACACCCAAAGTGCTGCCAGCATGCTGCCGGTACCGGCCAATTGCTCTGGCCAGTACTGGCCCGGTACCGGCCAAAAGCCGTGGCCGGTACCGGCCCAGTAAAAATGTGTCGCTTTGGCCAGAACGTTGCCTGTACCGGCTGGCCAGCACTCAGCCTTCACCTTGCCAGAGTCCTGGCCTTCACGCAGCCAGCAAGTAGCCAGCATTGTGCCGTATGGCCAGCACCTTGCCTGCATCGCGCCTTGACGACGCCAGCCTCTGGCCAGAACCTAGCCTGAACGAAGCCAGCATGGGGCCTGAACCCGACCTGAACCTATTTCCACTATTATCCACCAGGGGCCACCATGAACCAAATAAACGGTTATTTTGAATTCAAATATTAAAAGTAAAAGTAAAATGTGTGATAACTAAGCGAGTTTTTATCGTAATTAAATTCTAACGACATATTTCCAGTCATTAAGCGAGCGGAGCGAGCGTCTCCACTTGACTCTTGCGGCACTTTCTCTGTGTGTGTGTGTTTTTTTTTTTTTGCTGGTTCAACCCAGGCCGCACCGGTCAACGTATCGATCTGAAATTTTGCACACACCTTCATCTCATACTAACTTAGACCTGTATAGTTTTTGAGAAAGATCCGTTCACAAATAAAAAAAATCGCGTTTTCCCATATAAATAGCATTGTAGGTTCGAGGAGTCCGTTGCGGCCGCCCGATGCGCTCCATTCAAAACAACTCGGAAGCAAGCAGCTGTCTATCTATTATTGTTTGAATACGTAACAATTATTTCTTTGCGGTTAGATAATAGTTAAAGCAATACATGCGAGGTTATACTTAGGGTTTATTCTATTATTTTTTAAGATGTAGTTAATTGGTATAGGTATTTATTGTTTATGAGAGTTGAGTTTTAACATGCAGTCTTACTTCCAATCTTTTCAAAGGCTGAGCTAATTATTTGTAGCCCGATGAAATGTCTGCTTGATTGTAGAAATAGATTGGTTGGTTGATAATTGAAATTATGTTTATGAAATATTTATTTCATTTGTATCAGATACAATGTGTTAGGTTTGTGTTAGGTAAGCAATGTGCTAGAAGAAATAAGCTCTTTTATAAATACTGAAATAAATACACATGAGTGTGTATCATGTTGCAATGACTTGCAATAACTGTTGCAATAACTTGCAATGAGAAGCAAATTCAGCTATTTTTTATATAATTTAGTGGATCGTGCTTCTAGATTTCAGATGTTTTAGGTATATTATTGCCGGCTTTTAAGGAATTATGGTTCGAGGTTTTGCACGTATCCGTGCTCGCTTATCAACGCGTTACACAGAGCGTTTTCCTAGTTATCACAATGTTGATTTTATTCTGAAATTAAACGCAAATCGATTAGTTATGACAGGACGTGGAATCGAACTCGGAACAGCGACAAGCAAGCAGGGTAGAAGGCAGACGCTTTACCTACTCGACCACGGCGACAGCTGAGGGTTTAGAGCGCAGAGTGTCTAATAGTGATAGAGGGATGAATGGACTCAAATGTATCAGGAAACTGGAAATATTTGTACCACTACAGATACATTATTATACGTGTTCTTGTTAATTTGTAAATGCACACGGAAAAATCAATTCATTACCTGCGACGGCACGTGCGTATTTGTGCTTGAAATATCCAATCCATTCGTATCATTTGATATGTAAAATCTGAATTCGAATGAAAAACATATTTTTTTCTATTTTGAGATTAATAATTAAATAACGAATAAGATTTAGAAGGAAAAAATTAATATAGCAGATCTGCTGTCGTTAAGAACATACGCGAGAATGCGGATTTAATTATATTATTTTGATTTTAAAAATAACTGTAGATAAAAAAAACAATCCGCTTGCTAGAGGCTATAACTGTATAGGTGCGCAAGCACAATGCAAGCTACTTGCTGCCGGCCGCGTTCTGGCCAGCCAGTACTGGCCCAGTGCTGGCTGGCCTGCATGTGGCCGCATGCTGGCCAGCCGGTACCGGCCCAGTGCTGGCTGGCCTGCATGTGGCCGCGTGCAGGCCAGCCAGCACTGGGCCAGTACCGGCTTCATCGATGTTGGCCAGCATGATCTTTGAATGCACCCTCTTGTTCGTGGCCAGCACCTTGCCAAAGTGGCCGGTACTGGCCCATCACCGTGCCTTCATCTAGCCAGCATGATGTGTTTACTGGGCTGGAAAACATTCATTTCGATACTTCATATGAAGTATCGAAGAAGTGCGAATGTGCCAGTGCCAGTGCCACTGAGTAGTTTCCAGTGCCACTGATACAATAGCAAATCAGATTCAATTCAATTGGCACTGGAAAACATGAAGTATCGAAATGAATGTTTTCCAGTGTCAATTGAATTGAATCTGATTTGCTATTGTATCAGGGTGCTGATACAAAGTGCTGTATCAAGTTTCGATGAAAAGCATAATACTGATATGCATTTTGTCAGCACTGACAGCTATTAAAAATTTCAATAAGTTCATACGTTCTTAACTGATTGGGATGGAAATTTGTAAAATAAGAGACAATGTTAGTCTTAATGATCATGCAAAAATAATGAGTTTGATCACATTTATCGAAGACCATTTTCATTTTTAAGCCTATCAGGAGATGTTTATTTAAATTTTAACTAATTAATGGATTATAAAAAAAAATGTGGGTCTGCAAACAGAGAAAGTTGTCTTTACATGTGTGCAAAATTTCAGATCGATCGGTGAAACGGTGCAACCTGTGTATCGGTTAATAGCAGAAAAAACAGAGGTCCGTGCCAAAAGAGCCAAAAGGAGACGCTCGCTTCGCTCGCTCAATAATGATTTATTAACGTATACTTAACAAATAATGCAATATATTTTATAAAATAACTTTTCATAATTTACTCAAAAACCTAACTAAATGTTACGTGAAAATGACAATTCGCAAATCGAAATGTTGCAGCCTAACAGAAAATACTGTTCATTATTAATGCAACGTCATAATTATGATTAGGAGGTAAACTTGTTTAATGCTGTCGGAATGAAATGTTGCAGTGTGAATTTACTTCTACATTTTAATAAACTTAGGCCGTTTTTCAATACTCTCTACATTTTAAACAGTTGATTAGGATTGTATTATCATGGCAACAGCCAATGACATTCCTTGAGTCAGAACTTATCTAGTGGAGCGGTCGCTCCACGCCAGCCAAGTCGTACGGCGCGCACACTCTCATTTAAAAAGGCTGGAGCAACCCACTTTTACTGTAAGCATCAAAGTGGCATTTTCGGCCTACTGGATCTTAAAATTGGGAAATCTCACATTGTTACGCAATATCTTAATTTCGAGCTATGGCCCACCCCACCAAATATACCAAATTTGGAAATAATAGGTTTAGCCGTTTGCGAGTTAGAGGGCCGTGAAAACAGTGTTTTAGGGCGGTTTTCATAATAATAATAATAATAATCTCAGTAGTAGTAGTCTCCTGGAATTCAAATCCGGTAAACAGGCCACAGCCTAAACGGCTGAACCGATTGATCTCACATTTTTACCACGTGTGCACTTTTGGCGTCTGATTTAACCTTCACCCCATGAATTTTTTGTGCCGCCATTTTGAAACCGGAAGTGACGTCATATCTCAACAACGGCTAAACCGATTGGAGCGAAAATAGCGCCAAACGATTCGGACGGTCAACTATATGGATTATCATTAGCAAAAGACTAAACATTATGTTAACGAAACCGGAAATGACGTCATGAAATTTGAAATACATCGATTGGCATTTCGGCAACAAAGTGATCCGATTATTTTGATATTTATGTATCGTATGTACTTCTGATATCTCATTTGACTTGGTATAAAACCAACCGGAAGCCGCCATTTTGAAACCGGAAGTGACATCATATCTCAAAAACGGCTAAACAGATTTGAACGAAACCAGCGCTAAACGATTTAGACGGTTAACTTTATGTTATATCATCAGTAATATTTGCAGTTTCCTATACCAAAACCGGAAGTGACGTCACACATTTTAAAAATCTCACAAATTTCCTTTTTGATACAATAAATACTATTTGAGACAGCTTATAATAAGATGTAATCATGTTTAAATTAAATTTCAAGGGGTCAGAGATTTCAAACGCCATTTTGAAACCGGAAGTATCGTCGTATCTCGAATACTGGTAGACTGATCGGTACGAATCTAGCGCTAAACGATTCGGAAGGACATCTCTATGGAATAGGAACAGTAAAACTAGAATTTTCCTATTTACGAGTCCGGAAATTACGTCATTAAAAATTAAAAATTATTATAATCCCCATTCTATACAATGTATACATATCATATTCAGAAAGCTTAAAAAGATACACATTAATTGTAGATACATTCTAAGCAGGGCAGTAAGTTCAGCAGCCATGTTGAAAACCGAAGTGTTGCCATGTCTCGGAACTGGGTTGACCGATTGGAATGAAACCTTTGCTATTCTTCATGAAAGACCATTTAAGCAAATATATAGCAGATTTTCATTAGTAGTAACCAAATTGTAAATGGCGATTTTTTTTTACAGGATTTAGAAATTGTTCATTCGTTTTAACTGTCACAAATTTTAAGAATAAACTAAAAAAAGGAGTGATATCCCCATAAAAAACACTCCGTGTAAAAATACCAGCCAAGTCTCTACAACTAAAAAAAAGCTTTGAAATCTTAAAATTCTGCACTGAAAAGTAGTGATATCAAAAAATAAGCCAAGTCAAAACTTTATTTGAAAATCAAAAAAATACTTGGCGCATCGTTTTTTAGGGCATTATAGGTATATTATATGTATATTTTATATCTGGACTGTGCTTCTAAATTATTTATATAGTATACGATGCGCCAAGTATTTTTTTGATTTTCAAATAAAGTTTTGACTTGGCTCATTTTTTGATATCACTACTTTTCAGTGCAGAATTTTAAGATTTCAAAGCTTTTTTTTTAGTTGTAGAGACTTGGCTGGTATTTTTACACGGAGTGTTTGTTATGGTTGAACTTATTTAACAGAGTATTGAAAGACCGGCCCTTAATGTAATTTACCATTGTTAACCGTCGTAATAAGTCCTCGTTTCCACCTTTCATCAATTTTCAATAATTTTAAACATTCGTTCATAATTTTCATGAATCCGACTATACCAATCATATATTCTGTGAAATTTGTTCAAAATATATCTTAAATTTTATAAACTCGTTTACACGGGTATATTATACGGGTATTAAAATAATGAAAACAAATTGTCGTGAGCAAAGTCGTTAGCAGAAGATGGAATTGTTTCATACGTCAGCTGAATGTATAATTGATTGATAAGTAAATTGTGGAAACTCGCGAAGAACCTCGGAGGTGCTTCCAACAATGCGATGTAGTTGTAACTTTTACTGTAGAATAGAATAATGAGTCGCAAGCTGCAGTAACAAATCGATGGCTCTTTCAGTGAAATGGAAAAGATGATCTGTACTTTCAGCAAATCTTCGCGCCGAAGCAACAGGTGTCATAGATTGACTTTGTGAAGATTCAGCAGAAACATCAGAATGCGTTTAGTAAATTCAGGTGAATGTTAAGCAGATTTCCTCACAGAAGGAGCTCATAACAATTTAAAAACGACAGCCAAGTAGTCCAAAAGAAAAAGAGTGATTTGAAAAGATAATCCATCCTAAAGAAACTTCCAGCTTTGAAGGAATGCTATCCACCAATACCATTAACAAAACAGAAAAACGTGTGATTTGCACATTTACGGCAACAATGATCACAAATATGTCCAGATTTATGGACGCAACACAGCATCTACTGGATGTACCTAAGCTCACGGTCTTGTGGTGTTGAGGACTGACATCTTTAATAATTAATACAAACTTATTTCTTATATGAACTCACTCGAGCACAATTCACAAACTGCAATGGCAAATGAACCTATCCCGGCCTTTCAATATCAATCATTCAGCCATAAGAGAAGCAAAATCTACTAACATGTTGACATAAAACTAGTCCAAGGCATACTTGGGGGGGGGGGGGGGGGGGCGAGTGCGCCCCCCCCCCCCCCCTCCACCCCGGAGAAAATATTCCATTTACAATAAATGGCTGCAATAGACTGTAATAACAGTAACTGAGATGTAGAATTTAAAATACCTACCTACCTGCTGCCGCATCATATTGATAGGATTTATCAGACAATTTCAAATGAACATCTCAAATTATAGCTCACATTGGTACTGGTAGTGAATTTCTATGTCTGATGCGAATACCTCACGGCATTTCATATTCTCCTAAACCTGATCAAACCCAACTTTTCCCCCTATACTTTCACACATTTTGCTCTGTCAATCTTATCATTCTAGCACTCCTTTAGATTGCAGGTATGACGGACACAAGCTCTAAAAATAATTTTAAACTAATCTAAGATAGCATGGCAGTGGTGACGGTTTGTGCCGATGAAAGTGCTGGTGGCCCTGATAAGGGCGGTTCGCGACGTTTCGAATGTGTTACTACCTTTATCTTCTGGCGGGTCACTTTTCAAAAATTTAGCTGTGCGGCAGATTTCTGGGGGGCACACCCCTCAGACTCCCTCTGCTATAACTATTTATTTTTTACATAATCATTTTCCTCACCCTGGGCTAAAATGTCTGAATTCAACCCTGGATCCGAAGAATGCAACGGGGGTAAAACTCCGTGCAACTTGCAAATGATCAGCTGCGCAGTGACTTGTTGTTGACAAATGATATAGGTAGGTATTGGTATGAGAAAACATCGTACTTATTCTCTCGGACTGCATCAGATTCAGATGTGACAGGTCTCTCGCCAGCAATCAACTGATGACTCGACTGAATCCCTCGAGTCGTTATGAACCGTGAGTTGGTGGTTTTTGGGAGGTCCTCGCGTCTCGGTGCCATCTTCACACCGCTCGATGAGAGCCAATCAGAGTCTAGTCTGATCCGGGAAGACTCGGGAAGACCGGGAGACCAATTAGCCGCAACTCTTCGCCACCCACAAGCACGAGAGATGTCTATTGTTGTGTGGCGATAACGAGGCTGACATCCCTCTTGCCTCACACAAAGAGATTAACTCCACGCCGGCGCACATTAAACCGAACAAATAATGTGGCATTCCGACTTCGTAATTATCACACAATATGAGTTAACCACTCGAAACCTGACAAAGCAGTTTCAAAGCTTAGCGAAACTTCATGCGCGTTGTGATCAAATGTAATCATTATAATGATTGAACAAGTCCTTTGGCGTTTTACCATGCGCTTGTGTATTTCAATATTATTTTATAGTGAACCTCCATTATTTGAATAAATATAATTCACTATTGGGGAAAAACTTTAAAAAGAATTAGTGTCTTTAGAACGCGGTCACTTTTTATACAGGACATTTAAAGTTCTTAAATCCAAGAATATTCACAAAGCTCGTTACTGTGTTACTATTTTAAGACCAAGGAAGAAGATTCCACCAAATATTATGAAAATCAAACTTCTTTACTTTAATACAAAAATCCGTACATACAAAAAACATTTAATATTCATATGTCCTGACCTTTTGGTTTCATTTTGAAAGGGACACTGCCTTCTGTTGGCGAGGGTCTGCTTCATGTCGGTAGCAGTGTGGTGGTGCCGGGCCCGGGGCTGCAGAAGCATCACGCACTGCACACACACACACACGCGCAGGCAGCAGACACGCACTGCCAGCTACAGGTGATGTTCATTCATAGAGCCAAGGCGGGAAGGGATCTCATGGGCCGGGGAATATCAAACCAAATCGAAATATCAGGTATTCACAAACAAGTGGATGGATACTTCACTCAACAAGTTGAGAAGGCAAAACAGATACTGAGAAGGCACAGAAAAAGAGCGAAACGATTAGTAAATTGTGAAAAGAGCACATAAACCAAAAGTCTGTTTTTTTGATGCAGGATATAAAATACAAATATGCCAAATATAGAGCAAAGTCTCAAATCGAAATATTAATTGAACAGAGAAAAACTAAATTTTCTAGAAATAAAGAAATACATAATGTGTTTAACAATTAATTACAATGGGGTGAATAATGATTTGTACAGTTTCAGGTTGGAAACAAAGTTGTGTTTCCACCTCAAGAGGCAAAATGTACGCGATTGCGTTTTGCAGAAGCTCCTCAAAGTCTGTCAAGATGCAGCAAGGCTCAAGGGCGCATCGGGCCAGACCTACAGATCTGTACAACACATTAGCTTCTGTGGATAAGACGCGAGCTCTGTGCTGCAACTTCCAGTCTCTGTTCTTCACTCTGCCTGCTCGAACTGAATCGTGGCGATCTTTATCCAAGATACTGTAATTCCACTGTTTCATCGCTGTGGCTGTGGCAACAGAGCGGGGTCAAAGGGCAATCAGAAAAAGCCGTTATTTCGCGGCTTTGTGATTGTTCAACCAATTAAATGCAGAGTGAAAGTGATTGGAACCGAATCAAAGCAGGCAATTGATCAACAAGTTGCTTTCACGGCAATGTTCAACCAATGACCGGCAAGATGGCGGCAACAAGCAGAGCACGATGATATAAGCTGTCAATAAGGGCAAGAAACATATTGTTTCAAACAAATGAACCAACCAATGAGAGAGCAGTCATGGATTATTGAGCACCAATAGCGTCAGTACTGTATCTTCTACTCCTGACAGCAGTTTTATGTAATTACAACACCATCGTTGTCAACAATCTATACATCAATAGCGAGTTCTTCTTAAATTATGTTTCCCTTAGAAACTAGAGAAAAATAATGATTATAGTTTCAATTATAATTATCAATTGTCAATATTTTTCACTTGTTAACAAGTACTTACTTTCGAAGTCCTTGTTAATTCATGCAAATCTTTCCTAGGCTTTGAAAACTGAGTCAATGTGGGAAATGACGTAGACCGCATTGTGTTATGTTTGTATTCGAGACTTTGACGTTACCCGTCCATTTGGCCGTCTTGACTCTTTCGAGTTTCATTTCATACTCGTATTTTTGTTCGCCATTAATATTTATCATTATTATTTAGATTTAGAATTATGGAATATTCTTGTTGCTTATCTGGATTTTATAATTACACCTAATATCTATCTCATGAAGCCTTTATTCCACAATGCTAAAATCCAGTGATCTTGGAATAGGGGACTTTTCGTTACAAAAGTAAATTATTGACGGAAGTAATAGTGGTTATTTTTCACTTATTACATCGATTCAAATGTTTTCTCCTTCTTTGTTACCAATCTCCAAGATAAAGGCAGAAGTGTAGAAAATATACTTATGTTATTCAGAGTAGATAGCTTGGCCAAAAGTTATACAGAAAGCTGTCCAAGAAATAGGTATACCTACAGTGTGGTCGGGTCATTCCCCGTGTCTCAGAGTATTTGACACTTTCGGCCCTCAACTCTGTCATATTGTGTCTTTGTATACGAGTATATCGGATGGCTGCACTCTGCAAATCAACCCGTTCCCTGATAAAGCTGAAATTTGACAAACATTAAGTAATTCGATGCGACTGAATAGTGATTGGTTGATCGTATCTCAAATCGTTTTGACAGATCATATCGAAATAGTTCACATAGGTGATATAGTTTTCCGAGAGGGTTAATTTTCAGTCCACGCTCAACAATAGATATCATACCGAGCACTGAGATCAACTTCGTAGGTACCTATTCACTTGTGTACACTATCTTGTGTACACATAGTTCCCTAGTTTTAGACATAGTTCCCTAGTTTTAGAATGGTTTGGGTGGAAGACCGTAAATATTTACGAACCCCGCCATTTTGCACAATGATGTTTGATGTTTGTATACTCATTTGTCAAATTGTCAAAATTGTCATTGTCAAATAAAGAATTATCTTATCTTATCTTATCTTATCTTTCAAGCACTTTCTAAGTACTTAGATTGACATTTTGTGAAATGTTTCATCAACGGAATTATAAGTAATCAAATTGATTGACTGATCTAGACTTGTTTAATTTCAACACCAACGGTATTACTTTTCATCTAATATCCAGAGTCCATCCTTCCGATGGGAAACTCATAAAACATATAGCAATTTGCAAGACGAAAATAAAATGTAATACTTTATACTTACAAACTTAAAAACATCCTTGAATATGTATTTTTGTGTTTTAGTCGTCCAGTGGGCAGGTACTAAGGTGTTGGATAGACCATATTACAAATTATCTAGTTAGCCCTGCCTGTACAAACATGTCAAATGCAGTTCGAGCATCTTGGTATAGCATTAGCAAACTATCCAGGTAAATATTTATGTTTATTGTTGAATAACATAAATATATATCAGGATCGTCGACTGCATTTGAAATTTTGTAAAAAAAAAACTATAAAACTATAACAAAATAACTTATCAATGATGGCTGTTGAATGATTTTGGACTCCTTCGAGTATCGATGCAGATGCAATGAGCTGTGATGATGGAACGAGTAGTAGAGATGACCCGGGGCCAAGGTGAACCACCACGCCTGCGCAATGCCTCCAGCAGTTGGTATTCCGATCACACATGCCCTGCGGCGCAGGCGCTTGGAACCGCCAAGTCGGCGGTGCACCAGTGGAGGAACTATGGGGGGGGGGGGGGGGGGGGGGAGAACTCTAGGGGGCCGACAATTCTTCACCTTACGTGCATTTAAGAAAAGTAAATCTTTGACTTCTGCAATACATATTAAATATTCATATAAGCCGTATCATATTATTTTCTCGGGGGCTTCGCCCCCGAACCCGATATGAAATCACTTTATTGAACGAGCGCCTCCTTTTGGTTCTTTTGGCACGGATCAACGTTTTTTTTGTTACTTTGTTTCAGTCTGAAAATGGCGGCATACTAATTATAATCGTGAGGGTACACAAGGGGTGAAAATTTCACCTAGGTGAATCATTATTGGAAATTGAAGTTTCCATGAATACACCAGCGTTCTTTCGCTTTCTGTAGCGAAACGGCGAGACTGTTCCTCTAATCCAGCTGAAATTATATATAAAATAATATTTTATATTATTATCCATTATTATCCCCATGTCCATTTCCTCAATGTGCATTATAGGTATGATCAAGCTCTATCTACTGCAATCAACAAATACAGTCATATTGAACTGATGTCACGATTACACATGATTGGACGAAGGCAGAATTACTCACTTCAAGAATCCGTGGAATGGACATCGGGCCTTCTACCTCTACTGAGGTACTACACGCTTATTGTTACATCCAAGATTATGTCACATCGCTTTCATAACGGTTCACTTGACAAGTGTATTCAGATGTGTTTAACACTAATTGCAATTGTTCCAATGTTTCTGTTCCGTACGAAGCGAACCGAAGCGTGAACTTCTCAGAAGTCGATGTATCGAGATCGAGAGATCGATATTGGTCGATAATTACTCGGCGTTATTCGATCAGATATCGAGCACTGCTGTCAAACAAGCAATTGTAGCAACAACACCTCCATTACAATGATGTCAGAAAGTGTTTGTCATGCAAAACATACAGTAGGCCGTGCTTCATGTGCCATTGGTACAAGTGGCGCTCTATTATTGGCTGTCTGAAATGTTAGGTATTCCTGAACTTTTCAGCTCACCTTTTCAAGTCAAGTCTACTAAAACATTTTTAGGACATTCAAAGGGCCATCAGGTATATTGTGTAAAAACTCGAAAATGCATCAAATCCACTCTAGGATTAAATTTTTCCGGGACTCCGCGCCCCAGACCCGCGTATTCTGGGTGCCCCCCGCTTCCCAGCCCCAGCGAGATTGCCCCCCCCCCCCCCCCCCCCAATGATTTCTCCTGCGCACGCCTATGAGCATTGGAAGAGAGGAATGTGATTATTTTGGCAAACAAAAGCATTTCTTCCTAACTCTTAAACAAAACTAAAACTTGATTATATTTTGTATATTTTGTATGTAGAACATTTTGATAAATTTATTGAAAAATTGTGTTAAAACGTCAACGACTCTTACAAACCAATCTTGTGTGAGACGTCAAACATTTTAATACTTCAACCAATAAGTGATTATGAAAGAACTTCGGTCTGCAAATTGTAGACTTTGCAACATTGTATAGACAATCCTCGAGTTACATAATAGGGAAGTCACATGATATTTTATTATTGCTAATTTGTAAATATCAACACAAATAACAATGACAAACACACTTATCACCGCAGCGAAATTTAAAATTTTCATTCATTAAAATAAAATTCAAATGTCATGGGATATTTTGGCGGGAAAAAGGGCAAGCAACGAGAATCAGGATTGTGATGTCATTTCCAAATCTCCAACAATGTGTTGCCATGGTGATTTCTTTGTTGCCATGGCAATATAGCGGATTGTGATGTCATTGTCAATTTTGCGACGTTAAGGTGGCTGTATATCACGTGACTTTATTTCTCTACATCCGATCAAAAGAAATAGTTACCTATGAGTACATACTACCCATCTAGGCTCTCTAGTACATACCTTACATCGTTCATGTTGAGTAATCCAAGGTGATTTATGAAGGAAATTCACTGCATACTGGAGCTTATCAATATTTGCAGTCAATATTATTTAATTTTGCAGTGGTTTTATAATAAAAACAACACAAATATCGTGTATAAGTACGCGTGTGAAGACTGTCAAAACCAAGTGCTGTTCGTTTAAACATTACATTCATAATAGTGGATATAATTAATATCTCAACATTTCGTTGGAAAGAGAAAGAAAGAGCGCATGTTATACATTCTGACATTGCGTCAGGTTTGTGATGCATTGTGCCTTTTTATTAGAGTAATGTTTGCTGTTCTTGGCAACTCGTAGAATTTCCTTCAACTTCAGGTCTTGATTTGAGAATATTTAGGTGCAAGGAAGTAAAATCATCTAATATGTTATTTTCGCAGTTCTTTTCTGCACTAGATTAGTTCCAACTGATGAGTCCTAACTTATCTGATGAGTGAGAAGTATTTGCTGAACTGAACCCTTCCAACTGAAAATGTGTAGCTTTTTGGTTGAAAAGTCACGTGATATACAGGGACCTTAAGCCCCAGACAAAAAAAAGTAAGAAAATTATCAAACTGTAACTGAATTTCTCGAAAACTATTCGTCTCACAACAAAAATAATACTATATCTGTGTTCAGCAACTTCTCAACTTGAAAAAAATAACTATTATTCTGAAATCTAATTGATAAGTGTATTCCCTATTCCAATTTAGGTATCTTGATCAGAGGAACTCCGAACTATAATCAGCTGTAGCGAAAATAAGTGTGAACAAGTTGTCTTGACAGTTTCACAGAATGGAATCATTGATCTGGGGCAAGATCTCAAGCAGTGAGTTGAGCTGAGCAATGCAACCGTGTGGTTTCTGAAGGAACTGGCAACGTATAATCAAGCGAGGTTCGTTATTAGTTGAGTTCTAATTCCCTGTTCGTGGCGTGGCTCGGTAATTACACCCTCGACTCGACTCGACTCGGTAGATTCAGATCGCAGGAACGTGACTCCAGAGCTTCATTCCCAACGCGATTGATTCGGGAGATTCACGGGTCGAGGCGAGGCACAAACTTCCGTCTAATGAAAGCTCAGATACTCCTCAAGATCCCAAGCAGTGAGGAGTTCAGGTACATTCATGGGGGGGGGGGGGGGGGGGGGGGGGGCAGAAAACCTAGGGGGCAGAGCAAAGAAACAAAATACAATCTGAATCTGAAAATGAAACACGGGACAAACTTTTCCAAACTCAATACAATATGTGTGTGGGGGGGGGGGGGGATTCTGGCCGTTCAAAAATACCAGTGTTAGATTCGTACACTCAAACCAATTAAAATTGGTACTCGAAAAGAAAAGGATTGGCTGCTGGTAAGGTTCCTTTACAATCAATCCTTGTTATTATAAATGAAATAAGAGCTCACCTACTAGAGGTATAGATGATGCGTTAACACAGCCTTTATGGGATGATGCCATCAAACCTTTATCAGCCAATCCTTTTCTATTCGAGTACCGATTTTTATTTGTTTGAGTGTACATACAATTATTGTCTCAATTTTTGTATTTAACTAGCTGTTTGTACCCGGCGTTGCCCGGGAATCAATAATCCATGGGCGTTTGATTGAGTAGGTTTGATTGAGTATTGAGTAAGGCATTATAGGTAAATTATATGTAGATGTATAATTGATGCATATTTCATGTCTGGCCTATTCTTCTCAACTATTTATATACACGATGCGCCTAGTATTTTTTGATTTTCAAATAAAGTTTTGACGGCTCATTTTCGATATCACTACTTTTCAATGCAGAATTTTTAGATTTAATTATTATTTTTTAGTTGAAGAGACTTGTCTGTTATTTTTACACGGAGTGTTTTTTATGGGGTAACTAATTATTAACAAAACAAAAAATGTCAAATGAACCAACTTAGAAACTTTCTAAGTTTGTCTTTTATCTAATCATGGTTAAAATTTCAATTCTTTGTACCAATCAACAGTTGGCAGCTTATAGCTTATAGGTATGTTGAACTTCAGTCTTCAGAAGATAGCGCCAAGATTTATACGACAGTAGTAGGTATAATGACCTTCGAGCATTAATAGTTTGCTCGAAAATAATGACGATAGGATAGTAATGCGATATCGATGATTGAATGTCTCAATGTCAACTGTCACCAAGTCATCCATGGACAGAACATCAATCAAAGGATTTTCTCTCATTATATTTTCCGAAGATTTTCCTTCTTAGTGCGTGGGTTGAAATATTTCGACATAACTTTCAGTTTCGCATCCGAGGTGATCATTCAATCATAGACCACGTGACCCAATCAGGAGACGGTGCGCTGGGGCTGGATATACTTTGGAAATACGCATTCCGCGTAGTGATGTCATTTATATATCAACCAACAATGATGTTGCCATGGTTTCAATAAAATATGACATCACTCGCCGCTATGGCGTTTTCCCGACAAAATTTACACTGATTTTCTATTTCATATTTTATAAATGAAAATGTACGCTTTTCAGTGTGAAAATAGTGTAATTTACCAACAAATATGTAGTTATTTTGAAATATTGGATTTTAACGGCATTAAAAATCTTTTGCATTATCCCTATTGGTACACAGACATTCAATTCATTCATTTTTATTATAATTTTAAAATATTCCTTATAAAATACTGGCTATTTTGTTGAAATATATACGAAATCCATTTGCGTGTTGTAGTTTGTTGTCAAAAGCGAATTGTCATGAGTGGACTACTGTGGGGGGGGGGGGGGGGGGGGGGGGGGCTTTTTAACTCAGAGGGTCCGGACCGCGCAGAGGAGATGTTGAATTTGATAACATGGATTTAGAATATACGCAATTTATTATATTTACTCATTGATTTTCATCGACTTCATCAACTAAAACTAACCCAGAAAAAAACACTCCGTGTAAAAAAGGCAGCCAAGTCTCTTTACTTTAAAAAAATTCAACACCGAAAAGGAGTGATATCAAAAAAGGAGCCAAGTCAATGACATTTCCAAATATTTAATCGTATTTTTGAAATAAAAGAATAAACACCGAGAAATACTTTACAAAAGGACTTGGCGCATCGTTTTTTTAAAGACCTCATTCAATACTAAAAGTGGAAAGAAATTTAAAGTAGGTACATTTTCCTCTTTCTATTAGAGCCAGAAACTATGAATCAAGCTACTTTTAGTAATGGCTATTTTATAGTTTTGTCAATGGCGATAGTAGAAAGATTTCATGCTGTAATAGATAAGTAATATAAGGGTGGAAGAATTAAATAACAATTGGAAGTGGGCTCATACATATTCTTATAGCACTGTTAATATGGTGATATTAGAAGGGTATCTTTTCATAATTTGATCTTGACTGAAGGAAATCATGAAACGTTGTCAAATAATTACGAACTGTCTTTGGAACACTATTATATATTTTTGAAGTGTCAAGTGTATAAAGTTAAAATTTTTAATAGAAATTCAATGTGACTATGTACTTTGTGAAATGTTTTGTTATAAAATGTGGATTAATAGAAATGTATTTCATGATGAGAAGGTTTAACGCATGAGACTTAATTATGTTGACCACGAAACAATATTACGAAGATAACTAACTATTGTGTATTTATAGAAAACATAGGCAACAAGTTTTATCGCGTACGTACATATTCTAATAGATAATATTTTACAGTAGGTATATGTATAATATGTAATTGAAAGATGTTTCCCTATTATTCTAAAAATTCTAAATTACGGTTGTATATCAATGGCATATGCTTATGAATCAAAAAATGAATTTAAAAAACGATGCGCCAAGTCCTTTTGTAAAGTATTTCTCGGTGTTTATTCTTTTATTTCAAAAATACGATTAAATATTTGGAAATGTCATTGACTTGGCTCCTTTTTTGATATCACTCCTTTTCGGTGTTGAATTTTTTTAAAGTAAAGAGACTTGGCTGCCTTTTTTACACGGAGTGTTTTTTTCTGGGATATCACTTCTTTTGTTAGTTTATTCATACAGCTTGTAGCACATGTCCGAGCAGGGACTAATTTCTTTAAAAAAATACGCCTCAACCGATTTGCTTACTAAGAAAAGTTGCGTTTGGTATAAGATGAAAATGATTATCCAAGAAGAATAGCTTAAGTTTCGTTATAATCGATCCAGCCGTTTTCGATATATGACGTCACTTCCGGTTTTGAAATAGCGGCCGAAAATAATGTCGTCTTGAATTCATAATTATAAGTCCTACATAATTGCACAATTTGGTTGCAATCGGTACAGACGATTTCGATATATGACGTCACTTCCGGTTTAACCAATGGCGGCCGAAAATAATGTCGTCTTTTTATCCATAATTATAAGTCCTACATATTTCCAAAATTTGGTTGCAATCGGTACAGACGTTTTCGATATATGACGTCCCTTCCGGTTTTAACAATGACGGCCGAAAATAATGTCGTCTTTAATTCATAATTTTTAGTCCTCCATATTTCCAAAATTTGGTTGCAATCGGTACAGACGATTTCGACATATGACGTCACTTCCGGTTTTAACAATGGCGGCCGAAAATAATGTCGTCTTTAATTCATAATTATAAGTCCTACACATTTCCAAAATTTGGTTGCTATCGGTACAGCCGTTTTTGATATATGACGTTACTTCCGGTTTTAACAATGGCGGCCAAAAATAATGTCGCCTTTAATCCATAATTATAATTCCTACATATTTCCAAAATTTGGTTGCAATCGGTACAGTCGTTTTCGATATATGACGTCACTTCCGGTTTTAACAATGGCGGCCGAAAATAATGTCGTATTTCATTCATAATTATTAGTCCTCCATATTTCCAAAATTTGGTTGCAATCGGTACAGCCGTTTTCGATATATGACGTCACTTCCGGTTTTAACAATGGCGGCCGAAAATAATGTCGTCTTCAATTCATAATTATAATTCCTACATATTTCCAAAATTTGGTTGCAATCGGTACAGCCGTTTTCGATATATGACGTCACTTCCGGTTTTAACAATGGCGGCCGAAAATAATGTCGTATTTCATTCATAATTATTAGTCCTACACATTTCCAAAATTTGGTTGCAATCGGTACAGCTGTTTTCAATATATGACGTCACTTCCGGTTTTAAAAATGGCGGCCGAGAACACTGCAACCTTGAATTTATAATTATTTACAAAGTAGGTTTACTAAATATCTATTTAAAAGTATAAAGTGGTGAATTTTGTGTCAATTATCATATTTATGACGTCATTTAGCATATTTATGACGTCATTTCCGGTATAGGTAATAGGAAAACAATCTAGTTGATACTTTATGAACGACCATCTGAATTCATAATCCCTATATTTCCGTAAAATCGGTCTTGCCGTATGTAATATATGACGTCACTACCGGTTTCATTTAGTGGTTCCTGCCGCCATTTCCGGTACCGTTAATTTGTTTATTCATTTTTCACAATTGAGTTTCAAAAAAAGTTGCAGAATGAATACGCAGGAGCTAGTTCAGTTGCAAACGGTACAGGCGTTTTAGATATATTACGTCACTTCCGGTTTCAGGAATGGCGGCCGAGAACACTGCCTCCTTGAATTTATAATTTGTATTGTCTATGTTACAATGTAAGTTACTTATGTATGTATTTTAAGTATAATTTGTTGAAATAAGTTAAATATTGCGTATTTATGACGTCACTTCCGGTTCAGAAAATAAGAAAATAATAATTTTTTTATTGATACTTCATATAGATGACCGTCTAAATCGAATGGCGCTAATTTCGTTCTAATCGGTCCAGACGTTTTTGAGATATGACGTCACTTCCGGTTTAAAAATGGCGGCACAAAAAATCACAAGAGGCAAGGTATCATCAGACGCCAAAAGTGCATATGTGGTAAAAATTTCAGGTTGATCGGTTCAGCCGTTTAGGCTGTGGCGGTGATAGCAACGTTTCCTGATATCTGAATCATCATCATCAGATAGCTTTTAAAAGGGGTGTAATTTCACTGTTTTCACGGCCCTCTAGCACCCAAACGGCATAACGTATTGTTCCCAAATTTGGTATATGTTGTCAGGTGGGCCATAGCTCGAAATTAAGTTATTTCGCAACAATGTGAGATTTCCCAATTTTGAGATCCAGTAGGCCGAAAATGCCATGTTGTTGCTTACAGTAAAAGTGTTTCGTCTGCTCCTCAGTTTATTAGGCATTTACGGTATGTTGAGTGAGTGTGAGTGTATAGTACGACTTGGCTGGGTGGAGCGACCGCTCCACTAGATTCTAAATTTCGATTTTGTATTTGAAAATCACTAAGCCAGCTCTGGTTTTGAGTTCATGCTTGAACAAAGAAGTCCCAATGTCAATTGTAGGCCAAATTACGATAAATGTAATTCTGTAATCTAGCCCATTACTCATCAGAATATACTTTATACAAGGAATTAGAATAACATTAATTTAATTGACTCGAGTGACAATAGTACAGTACATTCGACACGGAATTTTCAGCAACGAGAAATCTAGCTTTTGTTTGGAATTCCTATTTTCAACGCTAATTTTGGCTAAATATCTGGCACTACCTCCATTCCACCCCATATCAATAGAGGAGCAAAGAAAAATCACGTTTTTGAGGTGTAGACAGCATTTTATTGGCGATTGTATTTTGGCATTTGCCCTCAGGCGCTGAAAGGTCCTGTCCGAATGGAGTATAGCAAGTATTTTACAAAATGAAATTAAAATTATTTTAACTTCATTTTGTAAAAAAAAAAAAAAAAAAATTACCATCTCATAATCGAGGCCCAAACACCTACGCAAAGAGAATGCAAACAACTTACAATTAGACATTACGGATTGCAATACGATACGATGCTAATTTAATAATAATCCAATTAATAAATTATGTGGTTTCCCTTGTTTCCAAAACAAAACTCTCAATCTTCTTATAACATTCTTCTACACATTTATCTGTCCCCTAGCCCTGTCCCCCGCCAGGGGGCTGAGACACCCCAGTTACGTGATCGACTTCGACTGTGCCTTTGTAACATACGAGACGTATAGGTATTTGTCCAGACAATAATTTGATCGGGATTGTAATGCCGTCTTCATGTCGGACATGAGTTCGGTACAAATGGAATCACCAGGACTCTTGCTCGCTTTCTCTATTAATTACTGGATCTTATTGTTTCGCCGATGCGATGTCAGTCAACCTGTTGGTTTGGGCGTTGTTCTCAGCGGCGGTTGTTGAAACGAAAGTAAATTGATAAGGAAAGCGGACTTCACGGCGCGTTGGATGGCTCATCGATCAGCATCATGATGGCCGTGGGGCTGTGATCCATCATCCACCGGGCCGGGAGCGAGCAGCAAACGCAGTTTGAACTCGGAATCAAATGATTCGAGATATTTGTTCTGGCACGAGCGTGGCTCATCATTAATAACATCAGTCACATCTCCATTACACGGCTTCTTCATTAGCCGCTCATTACATTCATTGCTCTCTTCATGAACTAGTTGATACGCAACAATCAGTCGTTGAGGCGCATAGGAAGGGGGCGGGGGGAAACATTCGAGCAGTACATGACACCCCCATTCATTTTAAAACGTCCTGTAGAAATACTTACAAATTGCTTAAATTCTAAACGCCTTGCGGTGCCGCAACAACTGGTGGCTGTTTGTTGTTATTTGAGCGTTCAATCACTAATACATTATTTAAATGATAAACAATGCCCCCTCCAGGTTTATCAGTCCCCCCCCCCCCCCCCCCACTTGATGAAAAACGTTCCTACGCGCCTGGGTTGTTGTGAGTAATAATAGGTGACAAGTTTCAATCAAACAATTAAATTGGTAAAGATTTCGGCAATTTAGAAAATTAGAAAATTATTGAATTTCCGAGTGCAGTGAACCAATCATGATGAATCAAGTATACAAAGTAAATACAGCATCCATTCGTTCTGGGGGCGGGGGCCTCAGTCTCCGAGACAATTTGGTTCAATGTCATTCTTTTTGGTGCTATCTTACTTATAGGTACCAGATGTTTTCGGAAAATGTAAATTTTAAATACCAATAATTGAGCGAGCGTAGCGAGCGTCACCATCGGTACTATTTAGGCACTTTCTCTGGTGTTTTTTGTTTATTTGTTTTTTTGTTTGTTTGTGTTCACTGTCCAGGTCAAACCGTTCAACCAATCGATCTGAAATTTTGCACACGTACCATTTATTATGTTATTTTTTATATTTAGACTAGAATCGATTGACGGATCAACTTTAAACTTAGCATGTTCATTGTGACCAACATTTTAGGTATTTTTTTGCCAATTTAAAGACTTATCTGTCGTTATTTTCAAAAGTTATTGTCATTTAAAGGACATTTTATTCTATAATCTTGAAATATTTGAAAAATGTATATACTACTAAGAAAACGCTCTGGGTAACGCGTTGATGAGCGAGAACGGATACGAGAAGAGAGCATTATTTATAGAGCAGCTGATACTTGCAAACGCATACCTATCAAATCGGATGCAGTACGAAGGCTCGCTCATCAACGCGTTATAAGGAGCGTTTTCCTAGTTATTAAGAAAATGTTCTTATTCAGTTATCATTCTGCTCCAACTTTATTAAAATTGTCGATTTTTATTATTAGAGTTGTAGCCGTTTGTACTTATAGTACCTACTTTGCAATTGAATATCTGGGATGTTCATGATAAATTATTCCATAATTGATAATAATTTGTATACAAATACATATTAATTTTTCTCTACTAAATGTTTAGTTGAAGCTCTTATTTCAGTGGGGGAGAAAGCGGCTTAGGGATTTTATAGTCAGTGAACTTCCTCAGCGAGACTGAGGAAAGATCATCGCGGATTCGAAAATGAAGCTCTTTGATTATAAATATACATTTCAAGAAGGGTTAAATCCGGGCATACCCGAGGGGGCGAGTGCCCCCCCCCCCCTCCTCCGGGGCCGAGGCAGTGCCACCTTTTAAATAAGAAAGTCGGTTTTCAAAACTTTTGCTGTGCGGCAGTTTTCTGGGGGGACACCAGAGACCCGAACCCGAACCGGAACCGGAACCCGAACCCGAACCGGAACCGGAACCGGAACCCGAACCGGAACCGGAACCGGAACCTTCGGGTCCCTGGGGGACACTATAATCTATTACCCTTGAGTAAATTAAGGGCCAGTATTTCAATTGCTTCATAACTTTTAAACAGCCAACTAGGACTACATTGCCATGGCAACAACCAAAAACAATCATCGAATGACCATTCAAAACTTAACTACTGGGTTGACAGACTATTGAAAGACCGGCCTTAAGGGATGAGTCCGTATAGCTAAATAGTGTCGAAAATAAAAAGTGAATCAGTCTCAGCTACGAAAGCTATGTTTGACCACAAAACCAGCTATAACTACTATACTGGTTATAGGAGAGCATTAATAAATTGGTTAGTGTTAATTAATTTCTTAACTCTTGGGGTGAATCATTGAAACCACATCATTGAAACATCAATGATCAATCTTTCCAAACTGACGATTTCCAACTATAGGAAAAAGGAAAAATTATCTCTAAGAATGCAATAACGCATAGAATAACGTATTTTATATCGTATCCTGATAAAATTAAAATTTGGTGAAAAGTGTGAATTGAAATGCAAGACGTCAAGATAGAACAAAACTGATTGGAAGTTTGAACAATGAGTACTTTGGGCTTTTTCTTCTCTGTTTTGTAGACAACGTTAAGGGCAAGTTTGTCAAAACTCTGCTAAGCCAGTAGTTAAGTTTGTGGCCGTTTAAGGAATGCAATTATTGGTTGTTGCCATGGCAATTAGTCCTCCTAATCAACTGTTTAAAATGTATCAAAGCTTTGAAAAACTTCCTAAAGTGATACAGTAAAATACACAAAGTTTCATTTGGTTATAGCCATGAATTCTCCGATGCAATTATTATCCCTGCTTTTATTTGATATTATCTAGTACGAACTATCAGTACACCTATTATTGAAGATGCAAAGGACTGATACAACTTTTTATATACCTAGTATTGTTGCCAGTAATGAGCGGATTATCTGCTTCTGGTGATTTTAGAAGAGAACAATTTGAATGTTTTGAATATTTTTAAGTAAGTAGTCTAAAATGTATATAGAATGTTGTACGAAAACGAATGTTTGCTGGACTGGAAGGGTCTGGGCGCTGGCAGGGCGGGGCTGTGCACGACATTGCGTGCTGGCTGATCGCTACCACCGCCTCCAGCCACGAGAGAAAGCCGCTTCCAACTCCACGTCATTGCCGGGGGCGAGTTGCAGCTCCTTGGCTCCCAGGGCGCTGTCCCGCGGCCGCTTGCAGTACTCACAGCACCCTGGGGGGTCGGGGGCTTTCCGGGGGCGAGTTACAGCTCCTTGGCTCCCAAGGCGCTGTCCCGCGGCCGCTTGCAGTACTCACAGCGCCCTGGGGGGTCGGGGGCTTTCCGGGGGCGAGTTACAGCTCCTCGGCTCCCAAGGCGCTGTCCCGCGGCCGCTTGCAGTACTCACAGCACCCTGGGGGGTCGGGGGCTTTCCGGGGGCGAGTTACAGCTCTTAGTTTTATGAAACAATAAAGCATATGTTTTCTTGATATACCTACAATCGATGGGGCAATCAGTGAGGGCAATACAGCGTCATCATGATGGGGAGGTTAAGGGGTCCCGCCAGCACAAGCGGGTCGGGCGCAAGCCACGGGACCAGGATACATTTGAAGTTATTTCAGAGTATTTTGGTGCATGTTGGACCATGTTCTACAATCAAGTTATAATATAAGCCTTGAGAGGGGGTTTCTTCCATTTTGATCCGTATAAGTATCTTTATTTCTTTCGCTACGGAGTTTTGTGTATTTTATTTTTACATGGTTTTGCCCTGAGAAGGTGGGACACCTTGAGTTAGGAAATTACATGATACATAATGCAATAAATATATAATGCGAAGATACCAGTAAATATAGACAATGGAGATTTACACTGAATGATTTAAATTATTATTATTGTTATGAAATTGTTATGAAATTATTATATTATGATATATTCCTACATTTCTAATGTAATAAATTACAACATTCGAAAAATACCATAGGTACACTTGGCCAAACAAAACTTGAACGTTCAATAAATCTGATATGCTGATAAATGTAAGATCGCACCGTCAGAAGTCAGTCTAAGCGATCTCATTGTCTCACTTTAGTAGGTAACCTCACATTTCAATGATAATAACAAGCTTTGATTGGTTATGGGACATGACCAGCAGTCATTCAAATTTGGTCAACGTTCAAGTTTTGTTTGGCCGAGTGTACATTTTTTTTTAGATAAGATGAAGGAATGAATTTTTTTGAAAAAGGGCCAAACAAATCTTAATATTTCAGAATATTTTTTTCGGCTTTTATCGAAGTCCATAGTGTAAGCCCCCCCCCCCCCCCCCGTCCCCTGTGGCCCATGCTTGAAGCCGAGAACTTTCGACATAGTCACTGATCGCTTATTAATAATTCGCTAATATTAGCGAATTTCGATAACTCTTGTGGGAGAATAACATGGACACGTCATAGTCGATATCGAGTACAATTGGATCGATAACGTATAGACAATATCGCGATGCTGTAGCCGATGAATGCGATGATAACGATCCAAGGGAGGAGCCGCCTGACGTGAAAGTCGAGATCTCTGCTGGACATTTTCCTGCCCACGATCTCTTTTTCGCCAATTAATCTCATTCTTTCGGAGCTCCATCATGCATTACGCCACATAAATGCTGAACCATTCATCTGCTAAAGCGAAGTTTTACGACTTTGCTCAATAAAACAATAGCGCGATGCTTGCTAGTGGCCTAGGAATGCTCGCGCAGACCCAAGGCAAGCAAGGTTACTGGAAATGCGACCAATGTCTGTCCAATTAACAATACCCGATCCAATACCGAGTGAAAAACTAGACTCGAAAAATGTAGCATCATTAAAATATTTCTTTTAAAAATGTTCAATGAGTGGAAATCAAGCTGCGGATTGTCGCCGCTTCATCATTCGGCTAATTGCCAGTTAGAGGGCTGCCCGAATGCCCGAATCCGTGGCAGGCGCGGGCAGAGGCTGTCGACCACCGTGATCCACCATCAGATAAGCGCTTGAGAAGCATTCACGACCACGTCATCTGCTGTTGCCAGGGTAACAAACAATCATAATAATATGAAGTGGCAATGTGAATGCTAATGCTGGTTTGAAAGTATTAAAATAATATACCTACATTAAATGCTCAATTCTATTTCATGGTTTTCAGTAACGTAGTGAATAATATTTATCCTGGTCCCTGGTTTTATCGAAGATGGTTTACACGCAAGTTGATTCATTAAAACAAGAAATACTTTCGGTCGCAAAAAACGCTGCCAATTAAAATAACATTGAAGACGCGAACTTCTCGCAAAAGTCGTCCGAATGTTCTTCCTGAGATAATCAAATGAACCGCATCAGCCGTGTTGTTCAATCTTCATTGCACTAATTGGCCGACATTGTTCCATCTTGACTGGCAGCCGGATCTGCATCACTTGACGCGAAGCGAACCAACTGGAATTCGCACCATCAAATTAATAGCTACTTTTTTTATGAATTCATTTGGTTATCAAGCTAATTCACAAATTATTCACTGATTTCACAACATGATATTCATTACATACTTAGTTTTTATTTCTATATAGAATATTAATATTGTTTAATGCTTTTTTTTATTATAACAAACATTTGGAACACCATCATATTGTGTTTTTCTGCATATTTTGATGCCATATTATTCTGTATTCGAGGTCTTAAAATATTCTTAATATACTTACTTATTTACACTGAGAGCGCTTATAATGTAATTGGCGTTTTGATACAGTTTTACCTCTAGTGTTGGTCCGCTGAGAAAGGGATTTTGCTTAGTTCAGATCTCAATGTTCGAATTGCAACTCTGGCCGAGAATGCGATGCGCTTATCGGCGAGGAATTCTTTAATTGGACGCTCGCTGCCTGCAGTTCGAAGCTCTCAGTTTATAACACAAGTTGGGAAAAGAAAAGAGAGGCACAAAGTCTCGGCACGATGCAGTCAAATGATGGAATCAGAGTCTATAGAGTTTGCTTCGTGATATGTATGCACATTGATTATATTCTTGCGATTATGGTCGCTGTGGAAAAAACATCAACGCTTCAAGTATGCAGTTTATTCTTTCGAATTTCGAGTCACAAATTTTTATTGATACAGTTCGAAGTTTTCCAAATTTACTGTTTTACTAGATTAAGTTTTTCCAAAGTGCAATTTGAATATTCCTTACAACCTGGCAAAGTAGTTGGGTGTAAGATGTGCAGCGAAGAACCGTCCGAGCAGCTCTTCTTGCTCGAAGTTCTCGTTGACAAAGTCGTCATCTTCGCCGATGAAGTTCAATCTGGCGAGAATCATGCTGTGGAGGGTGAAGTAGATGGGCCCGCTGACGACCAGGGGCCCGCTGAAGACCAGGGGCCCGCTGAAGACCAAGGGCCCGCTGACGCGAAGCCAGACCTGCGAATCCGAGTGAGGTTCCTCGAGTTCCCGTGCTTCGAGATCAGCGCTGACGGCGGCTTCAGCAGTGGTAAATCCTGTCTGTTCCCAATGCCTCCTCAACAGTTGATCCGCAGTCTGCAGCGCTACCCTCTGGCGGTGACAGTCTTCCGCACTCAGCCGGGGCAGGACGCGGCCATGGCTGAGATCTTGGGCCAGACGCGCGTGCGCCTCAACGAGGGCATGTGTGAGGCTGTCTACACGGCCATGAACTGCAACTGCGAGACACAACTGCCCATCACCGGCAAGCTCAAAGACACCTTCACACTGCACGACCCCTGCGGCGCGGTCGGAAAGCTCGACCTGTTCATCAGACTGAGCTGCTTCGGCGAGTCCATCGTGACGCAGTTCAGTCTGCGCGGGGAGAAGAAGGCGTTCTTGTTCAAGAACAGCCGCGCCGATATGGGATCACGACGCCCTGCGCCGGCGCCGCACGTGCAGAACCACGACGTGCTGCCGGCCAACCCCTTCATATCCGGCGAGGAGAGCGTCTACGACACTTGTCCCTGCGCGCCCGACGACGACGCCGTCAGAGTGGCTTGGAAGAAACCCCAGACGCAGCGCTCGTGTCCGCCGTCGGGGTTCTCGTGTCCGCAGGAGGCGCCGTGCCCGCTGCGAGCTTGGCGGCCGTCGGAGACACTAGCTGAGGAAGGTAACCGCCCCTCAAGGTGTTCCGTGCAAGGAACAGCAAGACCGCCTTGCCCAATGAGATCGCCTTGCTATCAACAAGCCTCGTGCCCTCAACAAACTCCGTGCCCCATGAAAACACCTTGTTATCAACAACCTCCTTGCGGATTGGAATCTCCTTTTTCTCAGCAAACTCCTTGTTATCAACAACAATCTCCTTGTTCTCAGCAAACTCCTTGTTATCAACAACAATCTCCTTGTTCTCAGCAATCTCCTTGTTCTCAACAACAATCTCTTTGTTCTCAACAACCTCCTTGCCCTCAAAAAACAGCTCCTTGTTCTCAACAGCCTCCTTGTTCTCAACAATTTCAATCTCCTTGTTCTCAACAATCTCCTTGCCTTCAACAAACAGCTCCTTGTCCCAATCAATTAACCTGCTCTCTGAAAAGGCCCGGTGGTTTTCAAGGAACTTGTCCACCGCATGTTCATTGCCTCCATTGCTCGGCTAACAAACAGTTAGTGTCAAGAAGCACCTCGAGCGACCTCTACCATCCCTACCCGTGCAACATCTGCCCCAAGCCTGACAAGTGCGGCGCAATCAACCCTGCGGATCTGGAGCCACAGGACTCTGAAGTTCATCCCGTCCCTTGCACCATTTGTCCCTCGCCAGACGAGTGCCAGGGACCTCGCAGCTCCTTCCACTCGCATCAAGACGCATGCGCCACTTGCCCACACGGCCGCACTCGCAACTCATGCACAGTGTGTGTACGACAACACACAGAGGTCGCCACTGTGCCTTGTCCGCCGCCGTGTCCGCTTTCCATGCCTGGTCCGCCGCCGTGTCCTTTCTCCATGCCCTGTCCTTTCTCCATGCCCTGTCCGCCGCCGTGTCCTTTCTCAATGCCCTGTCCGCCGCCGTGTTCTTTCTCCATGCCTTGTCCACCGCCGTGTCCTCCGCCCATGGCCAGTCCGCCGCCGTGCACCTGCCAGCCCTGGGAAGAGCCCTGCCCCGCCCCTCCCTTGGCTAAGCCCTACACCGAGCCCTGCAGCTGCGGCGATCAGCCCTGTCCCTACAAGACGTCGTCCCTCCCAACGGCGCCGGGTCCGTGTGAGGGCGAGGGCGAGGGTTCGAGCCTCGTCGAGCACGTCGAGCCCGGCGAGGAGGACGGCGAAGAGGGTGAAGAGGGTGAAGCCAAGACGGACGAGGGAGGCGAGGACGGCGAAGACGGCGAAGGCGGCGAAGGCGTGGACGCCGATGAAGACGAGAAGCCCAGACGGCCGAAGCGCAAGCTTCAGAGATACTCGTTCAAATGGGGCCTGCAATATCCGGGCACCAAGTGGGGCCATTACGAGTGCGTCACTGCGCCGTGCATTGTGCCTCCGCAGCGAGGATACATGTGGCGTCCACCTTGCGTCCCAGAAGATCAACAGGTACTATTCATATTCAACAGCTTCCTTTGCTAATGCGGATGACCATATCCAACATAATCCTACATATTCTGTAAGTAGCAGGGAATTCTCTCTAAAATAGATCTGTCTAGAATGAATTAATTTTAAAGCATGGTAATATGATCTCGAGAAAATAGAAATAAAACATTATCTTGCGTGAATAGTCATGAAATCAATATTCCAAAACTGATAAAACGAGTAACGGGAGCTCAAGACCGACAGCTGACGTCAAAGTCCATACAACATTATTACGTCAGAGTCGGTGTTCCTCCGTTGAAAAAGATGGACTATCAAAATAAAACAAATTAGTGTTCTATTGGATTTTTTTCTCTCGTTTTAAATGAAACAAAAAAATTACGCGATTTCAGTTTGCCTATTACTTGTTATTTTAATAAGCAACAGGTAGTGAAGCTGAGAGTTATTTGTGTTGACAGCGTCAGAAGCCCGGGTGGCGTCCCGGCGCCATCAACCGCGCCGTCGCGAGGATCATGGCGCAGCACCGCGCAGCCGCCGCCAACTCGCCGTCGAACCGGCGTCGCTTCAAGTCGGGCGGGCGGGGGCGTCGCGGCGGCGCGCGCGGCGGCGTCCAGCCCCCGACCCTCCACGTGCACCGCAAGGACGGCGACTACTACATCGCCCTCCACCCGCTCAGCATCGGTTCCGACGCCTCCCACCAGGTGCCGCTGGAGTTCAAGATCCCGCGCCGACGCAGCAGCGAGGACGACGACGAGGACGACAGCTCGTCGGAGTCCGATCTGGACATCGAGTTCATGGCTCCGGGCGCCTTCGAGCCCAAGGCCAAGCCCCCGGTCATGCGTAGTACCATGACGCAAGTGGAGGAGCCCAAGACGATCAAACTCACGCAGAAGAAAGGCGGGAAAGGTGAGAGCAACTTCGAAGTCAATCAACAACAAGATTGAAACAGTTGAATTCATCCAAAATGTTAGTTAATCCGGCACCTTCATGCTATAGCTTATCCTTCTAACACCTCAAATCCCAGCAAGAGATAATGGGATAATCTTCAGTTCACAATCTGTATAAAATGTAATAAATGTCCTTCAAAGGAACTTGCTTGTCGCATGAGCTTGACGACATGTCTCTTCTGTCTTAGGATCCTCGGCCAAGAGCAACAAGCCCGGAGGCAAAGGTAAGCGATGACCTGGTGCTGTTGGGACCGCTGGGTGCTCTGGAGGGTGCTAATGTATGACTCTGTCGCAGGGTCGGCCAAGTCGGGGGCGGCGGAGACACCCGCGAGTAAAGGTAAGGATTTCTCGCACTTGCCTAGACTTTTAAAACTCTTAATTCGTTCGTTTTTGTATCGTCTTCTAATATCGAAACTTACTTTGAGTTCCTGAACTAAATTCTGAGATATTCACATCACAGTTGAAGATACTCTTGTCCTGTACTACATAGGTATGGCAGTGCTAAAATAGGAGCTATTTCATTTTTCCTCTTAAAACTACTTACGTTCCCCGCCTTGTGACGTCGTGAGGCGTCGTTCTCGATGTAAGATAAGATAAGATAAGATAATTCTTTATTTGACAATGACAATTTTGACAATTTGACAAATGAGTATACAAACATCAAACATCATTGTGCAAAATGGCGGGGTTCGTAAATATTTACGGTCTTCCACCCAAACCATGCTAAAACTAGGGAACTATGAGCTAGAGAGTATAAACTTTATTTAGGTAGCCTAAAATATTATGTGATTGATTATTAATTATAATATAACTAACCTCAATGTTTTAGTTAACTAACATTTTCTAACTGAAGTTAGAATCAAGGGTTGACATTGGATTCATGAATAAATTCATCAATGCTGTATAAAGGATGGTTAATTAAGTAGGATCGTAGGGAGGAGCAGAATGAGTGGTAGGAAGGGGCTTCTCTGATTCGGGCAGGAACTCGATTGTAGATTTCAGAGCAGAGGTATTGGGGGCTTTTCTGAAAAAGTGCCCGTGAGTGTGTTGAAATATGAATATCATTAGTCGTACGTGTACTATGTGTGTGCACTGAAGAGTTTCGCTGGAAGAGCTCGGGATTAGAGTGTGCAAAGGAAGCGGCAATGAGAATAAGAGTGGAAGGTAGTGTTAATATTTTTAGAGTGGTGAAGTGAGGCTTGCATGATGTTCTTCGTGCTATGCCGGCCAGTATGCGAACTGCACGCTTTTGGAGAATGAAGATTCTTTAAGCGGCGGTGCTAGCACCCCAAAAAAGGAGACCATATGACAGGTGTGAATGAATGCAAGCATGATATATGAGTTTAAGCGATTCTGGACTTACTGTGAGTTTCAATCTACGAAGAAGGTAGCCGTGGAAGAAGCCGTGGAAGTGTGGAATGTGAAAGAAGGAAGTTGCAGCGGGAACTGTGGGAAACTGGCGTATAGATGCCACTGCACTTGCCACCAGGCAGCGCAGGAATATGCGTGAATGACTCACTACTTGCTTCGAACAACGAGGAGTAACTGCACGGGGATCGTGTAACTTTTGTCAACAGGCGATCGACAACTCTTATTGGAGAATAACATTGACACGTCATAGTCGATCGCCTTCAAAGTCGAGTCAATGCTAATCTCTCAAGAGTTGTCGATCGTTTGTCGATCAAAGTTATACGATCGCAGTGCTAAATGTATAAAGTGAACCCCATAAAAAAAATCCGTGTAAAAATACCAGCCAAGTCTCTAACTATAAAAAAATAAAATAAATCTAAAAATTCAGCACTGAAAGGTAGTGATATCAAAAAATGGGCCAAGTCAAAACTTAATTTTAAAAACCAAAATATACTTGGCGCATCGTATATATAAATATAGTAAGAAGCAATATGCCAAATAGTAAATTTAGTACCTACACCGTGACCTAAACATATAATATACCTATACCACGGTCTAACATAAGGACCTATACGGTACCTAATGCCCTTAAAAACGATGCGCCAAGTATTAGTGGTCCCAGGTTAAATTTTTGAATGAGATCCTGTGATTTTTTTAAAATTAACAATCATAAAGGTGCAATCGATCAACTTACACTTTGCATTGGTTATTGGGACCAATATTTTAGGAAGGTGGCGCGATCACTCGAAGTCATAGTCTCAGATCTTCATAATATTTTGTGTACTTATTGATAATCATGCCATACACAATCCCTGAAAAAATTAAACACTTCTCGTGTCTAGTTTCTGAGATAATTTGAGTTTTCTCCCCCATGTTATCTTATGGCAGCCAAGTAAAATCGTGTCATTTTTAAGCTAAAATGGAGTTCTAATCTTTTTGTACGGTTAGATTTTAACAAAAAAACTTCTTTTCCGGTAGACATATGGACATACTTTCAGGAAAAAAATTGAAAACAATACCATCGTGTGCTATTTTAAAAGTTATTAACCAAATTCGAAATTATTTTCCTATACCTCCCATGTTAAGTGTCTTTTGAAACACTTCTGTCTTTTGAGAATGATCAAGACCTTAACATGGGAGGTATAGGAAATAATTTCGAATTTAGTTAATAACTTTTAAAATAGCACACGATGGTATTGTTTTCAATTTTTTTCCTGAAAGTATGTCCATATGTCTACCGGAAAAAAAGTTTTTTGTTAAAATCTAACCGTACAAAAAGATTAGAACTCCATTTTAGCTTTAAAATGACACGATTTTACTTGGCTGCCATAAGATAACATGGGGGAGAAAACTCAAATTATCTCAGAAACTAGACACGAGAAGTGTTTAATTTTTTCAGGGATTGTGTATGGCATGATTATCAATAAGTACACAAAATATTATGAAGATCTGAGACTATGACTTCGAGTGATCGCGCCACCTTAAGATTTTTATACAAGTCTGTGACGAAATTCAAGAATAATTGGCTTTTAATGACATTTTCGATAGACAGAATTTTAGTTCGAGGTGTTGCGCGTATCCGTGCTCGCTCATCAACGCGTTACACAGAGCGTTTTCCTAGTAGCTTAAAAATGACATGATTTACTTGGCTGCCATAAGAAAACATGGGGGAGGCAACTCAAATTCTCTCATGCAGAAACTAGACACGAGAAGTGTTTAATTTTTTCAGGGATTGTGTATTTATTGTGTACAAAAAAATAAAGAAGATCTGAGACCATGGCTCGAGTGTTAATAACGCCACCCTCTGTCACAGGGTCGGCGATGAAGGGAAGCGGCGCAGTGAGGGCACCGGCTGACCCGCGCACGGGCGTCGCCAAGGGCAAGAAGTGATCTTGAATCTTACATCACTATGTTTGAAACACAAATAAACTCTGCAATCTCTACCGATGTGGCGGCTTTCCCTTATAGAATACATTGCTCAAACCCCCTCATAGCTTGCACGAGCTTCTTTTGTTTTACATCAATGCATAAATACTTTTCCTTGAGGGTGGATGTTAGATTGACACGTTTGACAGGTCAGATGAAACTAAGAAATCTCTTGCATTTAACATTTAATACTGCCAATTTATCACCTTGCTAATCACCAAAACCACAGATGTAATCCATCGATCGAAGACCCCAAAAACATGTTTTACATTTCAACTTTATTAAAGTATAAAATACTCATAATGATGTCCTGTAGTTGGCAACTAGAATGAGTTTTCAATTTCATGTCGTCAGAAATTGAAGAAACTTGTATTAGGAGGTAAATAGGAAAATTATTTCGAATTTATTTTAAAAGAGCACACGTGGTATTGTTTTCAATATTTTTGTACTTCTATTGATACACAAAATTAGATCTATTATGTAGCCTAAAATGTACACGATTTGACTTGGGTGCCAATAGATAACATGGGTGAGGAAGACAAAGACCGTAGTGATTTCGAGTGCCCGACTATGTATTATGATTCTGCACCGAGCAATGCGTCCTGCTTTCAGCACTTTTGGAATCATTCCGTGAGTTTGTTTTATTTCTTTAGAAGATGCGCTACAAATCACCTGTGTCCCTGATCGAGCTGAAACTTTTCATACTTGGTTGGTGAAGTTTTTGAACGATGTCATCTGATTTGTTGAAAAGTCGTAACGAACCGTTTGTCCGATTAAGTTGAAACATTGTAATCATATTTTACAAATATTAATCGTAATAGTCAATACATGGTCCAACGATGCGAACAAAACGATCCAAGCTCTTTGAGTCAAAGGATTGATTTGGCAGAATTACTGAGAAATATGAGACAATAAAGTTTAAATCTCCCTCTTGGAAATATTTAACATGAAGATTCATTTTAAAACTTACGCAAATTGAGTAAATATTAAGAGAATTATAGTGTAATCTTACCTCCTGAAAAATTTATTAAAATTATAGTAAATTGAAAAAGCTAGTAATTTGCATATATATATGTTGTGGTTTTCAACAAATTCTCGAGCTCTGCTGAGAAAATTTCAATTGAATTGAACGTAAGAAATGAAAACTCTTGAAAACCTAAAGAAATGCAAACTTTTCCCGGGGCTATGCGCCCCAGACCCGGATGAGGCACAGATAGCATATATCCCCCCCCCCCCGCATTCACTTCATTGCTTTTAAAATGTCTACGCCATAGGCACGTGGTTATTCCCACAAATAAGTGATAAGTGATGGAGCCACTTCTAGCAAGATGGCTAATATCAGGTCCACATATTAATTTGTTTATTTTTACATTTCGTGTTTCCATAAAGCAGTGAAAAAACAAAAAACAAATGAAATTGATATTTAGCTATAAATTTACTTTCTTGGCCATAACAAACATCTATATCAAATATTTGTATTTATATTTATGCAAATGCGCCCTTGATAGCCGCCATTTACCTAGTACCACAAAATCCACCAGAGGTCAGTTGTGTTCCTTATATTCTCGAATAGAAATCTTTGTTCCGTTTTTTACTTCAGATATGCCGTGCTCTTCCGTTATGCATATTTGCTCTGTCCCTTGAAAGCTTCAGCAGCACTCTGGCGGCTCTTCACTCAAGCTGACGCTCCCAGGATCAAGCAGCACACTGTTCTATCGGCCCCGCGTCTAGTGACGTCACGCAGCTCGGGACTCAAGAGCAGATGAAGCCAGGGATTGACGCAGCTGTTGAGGCTGGACAGCAGCGTCAACAGCGTCAACGCCGAGCCTGCAACATGTCACGTGACGTCACAACGTACAAACAACAGATCAATTCGTCATGCGCTGTGCTAAGTTGGTATTGCATCAAAGTGAAGTAAGTAATTGGATATAAACAGAAAAGCCAGTATTACCATTAGTTTAAGCTACAGTTAGCTTAAGCTTTACTTCGGAAAACCCGGTGTATTACCACTACAAATGAATTCCGGAGCCTATTTCCTCAGTTTAAATTAACCTCAGGCTACATTGACTGCATGTTTTTTAAGCTATGTCGCAGTATATAGAGGTAATACACCACATTTCCCGAAGTGGAGTTTTACTAAACAGAAGAAATGGTATTATTAGTGGCACTTAAAATATATTATTATTTATCAAACACTTGGAGTATCCAACGCCATAGCTCGCGGCGGCGCGCGCACACGCTAATTTGCTGTCAAGATGGACGCTTGCATTGCCAATCATGTCTGAATTTATATCTTCTGCTTTCAGTGAAATTCTTCAATACATACGTTTGTCACGCAAGATTGACCGTGTATTGGCTAGTAGACTTGACATACTTGTCCAGAGCGGGGAACTGTGCGCTTGTCTGTCCCACGCCGCCCAGAGCAACAGGCAGATGAACGGAGCCGTGCACAGCAAGTAGACAGCAACAAGTGTCACCGTGTGGCGCACCGTGTTGACCTTGGCGCGCGACACTAGCGCCCTCTGTCGCCGCACAACATGGCCGACCAGCTGCCAGGCCGTGCCGAGCATCAGCGCGCCCGGCAGCAACAGCACGGACACGCCGTACCACGTCACGTACACGCGCTCGCCCCACGGCTCTCGGTACGAGGCCCAACAGTCACGAACTGTCGGCGTCACCAGGTGGAAAGAGAAGATCGTCACCTGGGAACAAGAACAGAAATGTTCAAGGTCGAAGATTTAAATCACGTACCAAAAGCAAAATAATTATTAATATGTGAATGACGCTACAAATAACTACGACAGTACCTGAGTACAGCCGCCTCGTTATTTGTGATAAAAGCCAGCAGAAAAAACAGTCTTACAAATCATCCCTCTACAAATATCAATCAATCTAGGCAACTTATTCTACGTCAGCGTACGACTTGTAGTCGCGAAGTTTTATCCCAACATAATGAGTAGACTATACCTGTGGCATGGCAAGTACCTGTGGCATGGCAAGTACCTGTGGCATGGCAAGTACCTGTGGCATGGAAGTACCTGTGGCATGGCAAGTACCTGTGGCATGGCAAGTACCTGTGGCATGGCAAGTACCTGTGGCATGGAAGTACCTGTGGCATGGCAAGTACCTGTGGCATGGCAAGTACCTGTGGCATGGAAAGCACCTGTGGCATCCAAGGGCGTATTCAGGGGTGGGCCGAGGGGGCCATGGCCCCCACCGAAATCAGGTTTTCATCTGAGAAAATAAGCACATTTATAATAATATGTGGAAAAAAAAAGATAGATCATGTCAAAAACGTTTCAAATTGTTTAGAATTGAGTTAAAATTCCTGTGACATTTTGTAATTTATAATTTCCCAAAATAGCTATACATTGCGATTCAAAATTGCACCTAAATGAATGACCTTGATCCAAAATTTTCTCGGGGGCTGAGCCCCCGAACCCCCTGTTTCACATTGTCATTTTTAAAAATATTAGTAATGTCGGGCCCCCCCCTCCCCCCGAAATTTAATCCTGGATACGCCCTTGAGCATGTGGCAACTCCTGTAGCATGGCAACTACTTGTAGCATGGCAACTACTTGTAGCATGGCAAGTACCTGTGGCATGGCAACTACCTGTAGCATGGCAACTACTTGTAGCATGGCAAGACCTGTGGCATGGCAAGTACCTGTAGCATGGCAAGTACCTGTGGCATGGCAAGTACCTGTAGCATGGCAAGTACCTGTGGCATGGGCAACACCTGTGTCATGGCAAGTACCTGTGGCATGGCAAGTACTTGTGGAATGGCAAGTACCTGTAGCATGGTAAGTACCTGTGGCATGGGCAACACCTGTGGAATGGGCAACACCTGTGGCATGGCCAGTACCTGTGGCATGGCCACTACCTGTGGCATGGCAAGTACCTGTAGCATGGGCAACACCTGTAGCATGGCAACTACTTGTAGCATGGCAAGTACCTGTGGCATGGACAGCACCTGTGGCATGGCAAGTACCTGTGGCATGGACAGTACCTGTGGCATGGCCAGTACCTGTGGCATGGCTAGTACCTGTAGCATGGCAAGTACCTGTGGCATGGCAAGTACCTGTAGCATGGCAAGTACCTGTGGCATGGACAGTACCTGTGGCATGGCAACTACTTGTAGCATGGCAAGTACCTGTGGCATGGCAAGTACCTGTAGCATGGCAAGTACCTGTGGCATGGGCAACACCTGTGTTATGGCAAGTACCTGTGGCATGGCAAGTACTTATTGCATGGCAAATACCTGTAGCATGGCAAGTACCTGTGGCATGGGCAACACCTGTGGAATGGGCAACACCTGTGGCATGGCCAGTACCTGTGGCATGGCCAGTACCTGTGGCATGGCAAGTACCTGTGGCATGGGCAACACCTGTAGCATGGCAACTACTTGTAGCATGGCAAGTACCTGTGGCATGGACAGCACCTGTGGCATGGCAAGTACCTGTGGCATGGACAGTACCTGTGGCATGGCCAGTACCTGTGGCATGGACAGCACCTGTGGCATGGGCAACACCTGTAGCATGGCAACTACCTGTAGCATGGCAACTACCTGTAGCATGGACAGTACCAGTGGCATGGACAGTATCTGTGGCATGGACAGCACCTGTGGCATGGCTAGTACCTGTAGCATGGCAAGTACCTGTGGCATGGCAAGTACCTGTGGCATGGCAAGTACCTGTGGCATGGCAAGTACCTGTGGCATGGGCAACACCTGTAGCATGGCAAGTACCTGTGGCATGGCAACTACCTGTAGCATGGCAAGTACCTGTGGCATGGGCAACACCTGTGTTATGGCAAGTACCTGTGGCATGGCAAGTACCAGTGGCATGGACAGTACCTGTGGCATGGCAAGTACCTGTGGCATGGCAAGTACCTGTAGCATGGCAAGTACCTGTGGCATGGGCAACACCTGTGTCATGGCAAATACCTGTGGCATGGACAGCACTTGTGGCATGGCAAGTACCTGTGGCATGGACAGTACCTGTGGCATGGACAGCACCTGTGGCATGGCAAGTTCCTGTGGCATGGCAAGTACCTGTAGCATGGCAAGTACCTGTGGCATGGGCAACACCTGTGTCATGGCAAGTACCTGTGGCATGGACAGCACTTGTGGCATGGCAAGTACCTGTGGCATGGACAGTACCTGTGGCATGGCAAGTACCTGTAGCATGGCAAGTACCTGTGGCATGGCAAGTACCTGTGGCATGGACTGCACCTGTGGCATAGCCAGTATCTGTGGCATGGGCAACACCTTCAGCATGGCAAGTACCTGTGGCATGGCAAGTACCTGTGGCATGGGCAACACCTGTAGCATGGCAAGTACCTGTGGCATGGACAGCACCTGTGGCATGACAACTACTTGTAGCATGGCAAGTACCTGTGGCATGGGCAACACCTGTGTCATGGCAAGTTCCTGTAGCATGGCAAGTACCTGTGGCATGGACAGCACCTGTGGCATGGCAACTACTTGTAGCATGGCCAGTACCTGTGGCATGGCAAGTACCTGTGGCATGGACAGCACGAGGGCCAGCGCCCACGACGTCGCTATCATAGTCCTCGGCCTTTTGGACGACCTGCAATAGCTCAGCGGATAGCAGATGGCGCGGGTTCGATCCCAGAGCGTGGCGACGAGGATGAAGGCTGTCAGATGCGGACCCAATGTCTGTCCGAACTTGACGAGTTTACACAGCACAGATCCGCCGACGAACCGGAACGTCGCCTTCCACACGAGCTGCGGCAACACGTTGAGGAGGGCGTTGACCAAGTCGGCCAGGCACAAGTGCAGGATGAAGAAGTGGAGGCGAGAGAGGCGCCGACGTCGTGAACGTAGCACCAGCGCCGTCAGCACGAGGAGGTTGGCGACGAGCGCCGTCACGAAGATGACGCCGAGCGTCGCGATCTCCGCGGCTGCGATGGCGGCGGCGTGCATGGCGGTCGACGCGGGACTGAGCCGATCTCGAGCCTCGTCACGCACCCAACATGGAGTCACACGACCTTAAGTCACAACACGACGACAGAAACTCTCCACTTCCAGCAGTACTTATTGAAACTTCGTCAATCGAACGAAGCAATTAATGCCAAGTGACGAATAGTATGTCTTTTATGAATCCGTGAGGATGCTTGTAGCGGGCTAAAACGTATTGAAATACAAGATTATGGATGATCAAGTAGTCAATTCACGTGCGATGCAAATCAAAGCAACTTACACAAATATCTCTATAATTGGATTACAATCTTGTAAGTGGTCGTGATCGCTGGAATTCAGGCCTTGACAAAATGCCTATATTATTATTCATGTGAAGCGTACACAATGTTACCTGCATTCAGCATCCATTTACACACTTCGACATTGTTAGTCGTGTGCACGAAGCAGCGGGTGAAACTGATGCTGCCAATGAAATAGAAATACAAATACGAGTATATGTAAGCAAAATCTCTGTGTAGGAATTGTGATATAAAAGGAGGAACAAGCTACACTTATAAAATTGTAATCCAACTCCTATAACAGAATTCGGTATGAGAGCTTTTAATCACAAATGTGTACCATCAACTGAAAATGTAAGAAGAATCAGGTTTGATTCATTGCGCAAAATCAGCTGATTGCTTCAATGTCTAATGTCAAAAATCTACTAATTACACTCTAAATATGATAGAGTGGAAATCGCTGAAAAATAAGTCAAATCCACTCAAAAATGATGCGATTATGGTACACTTTGGTGCACTTTCCATCCTTTTTGAGTGGATTTCACTCTTTCAAACTTAGCATGAATTGTTCATGATTATAGCGGCGAGGACGGTGCAAAAGAAATGAGCCAAGCTTGACTTTCTCAGTAATTTTTGTAATATAGTTCAATAATTTATATTTACCAACTTTTCATTTGAATTCAAATATCAATTTGTTACAACTTAACCAATTCTTGCCAGACACATTACAAACAATAGTCTGTATTGCTGTTGTCATCTATTTTGTATACGATATCCCGTAAGTGAAAACTGAAGCATCAGGATAGGGACTAACCTTTGTGTATGTATCATGGGTTGGTTCTTTTGTCAACAGTCGTAACTTGAAGATAAATTAATGAAGACTTTATTACTACGTAACATTTCGATCTACATGGACGTATTTGCTCGAGCTGGATGCCAGCAACAGCATTGCTATGGCTATGTTTGTTCGACATTCTTCTAGGATTTATCGCTTTGGATTGAGCCATTAACGTGTTTCGACTACGTGAATGGAGTTAAACAGCTCGAAGCATTATTTATTAACAATTAGACGCCGTCTTGAGGTTAGATTCCATCTCCAAACAAGACATTTCAGTCTAATCAACAAGAATAAGTTTACAGAACGTTTGTGAGGAATCTCCAAAGATTTAGAATTTCATTATTATTTTACACTTACATTTTGGATTTCTTCAGAAAATTAAAATGTAAACATTCATAATTTGATTTTGCAGTCTGAAGTTTCCTCGCCCAGGAAAAATAATTGACAACGTAAAACAGTATTTAGGTAATACCTTGCGATACTCAACCTGCAGCCCAACATCTAAATGAAAGATGGACAGATACAGGACAGAGATGGAGGCATTCTAAGAAAAAAGAAACGAAACGAAACGAACCGAAATGAAATGTGTTTTATTTTGTTTGTCGGTTAAAAGTTTGAGGGTGTCTTGGTGATGTTCGGGATGTCGGGAGGCGCGAAGGAGAAGATGGCCGCCTCCTGCAGCTCGATGGCCATCAGCAGCTCGGAGTGCGGGTTGCAGAAGTCGGGCTCGAACATGCGACCCTCGGGGTTCTGTCGGAACAGGAACTCCGCCTGGAACACGATCTTCAGTCGCAGAGAACATTTACAACATCACGTGCCATGTAGCACCAAGAAGACGTACCAAGTAGTCGACCGGGTCCTCTGGCTTGATCTTGGCGACCTCCACCAAGCCCTTGACCAGCGTGGGCAGCACGTAGCGGACCAGGTAGTGGCGCAGCGGCAACGCCTCTTGCACCAGCCGCGTCTCTTCCAGCTCCTTCAGCTCGCTCCAGCGCCGCACCTGGAACATGCCGTGGGAAAAGTCTGGAAGGACGAAAGCGTTACGTCTATTGTTGAGTTTCGACGATCAGATATTGACGAAACTAAAATGAAAATTCAAATCGAATGCGGAATGGGTAAGAAAATAAGAAATGTCCTAAATAAGAAAACAACTGCTTTTATCATAATTTTCCCAATTTCATCTCGTCTATATTTCCTTAAAATGCAGTGTTCGGTGCAAGTATTTTCTTTACCTACTTTGGGTGCAGCGTAAAATATGTCTATAATTGTCATTTTGAAAGTTCCGAGTCAGGAACAACGCGTCTTTTGCGCGTCCCGTGTGTTTAGACTCAACGCTAAATAACTGCTCGGCGTCTCGCCGGCGTGCTAAAACCAAATGTCAACGTCCAACATCGATTATCTCGAAACTACGAGTATATACACTGGGCCCTGGATGGAATTCTCACCCACTGCTCCCGCTGCGCGTGCAGCCGCAGCTCCTCACTGCGCACGCGCTCCTCCTCCGCCCTGCGCGCCTGCTCCTGCGCCTGCGCGGCGGCCAGCTCCTCGGCTGCGCGCGCCGCCTCCAGCTCGGCGGCGAGCAGTCCGAAGCTGACGGGCTTGCCGAGGACGGCGACGACCGCGTTGTACGCCGCCTCCTCGTCGTCCTCGTCGACGCGCACCAGCAGGGGGTGAACCTCGGCCTCGTCGAAGAAGTCCAGCACAGTGTTGCCGTCGTCGCCGTTCTCGCGTCTGCGCACCACAGAAAAGAACGGACAGCAGTGTCACCTGAGGGGGCCGCAAATGGTCGCCAAGAATGAGATAATTTCACGTGCAAACTATGAATAGATGCTCATTATCACAAGGAAAAACATTATGCAGGATTTACATCTCGATAGAAATATTAAATACAAATGAAATAATTAAAATGGTGTTTTGTTACTGCGCGACAAACCTGCGATTTGACAGCGATTTTACTCTCGTAGTGACATTTCTATAATAACTACCACCATTACCTATCAGAAATCTCAAACAATAAGGTCAACATATTACAACTCGCAGTAATAAAATACAAATATTGAACAGAAACACTGGTACTGTCAAGTATTAAATAAAATAAAAAGAGTCCGCAATATTTCGTCGATGCGTTTCGATCGACTTTGTCAAGCGCGACAAAGTCGCTTTTTATTTTATTTTATACTTGACAATATTGTTCAATGTTTGTATTTTATTACTAGTTGGTTCCTGGTAAAATATCCTCTTCTTTCTCGCATAATATTGATACAAGAGTAAACTGCCTCATGACATCTGAGTTGACCCCTGACCTGTAGTTGCCGAGACGCTCTGCGAAGCTGCGCATGGAGGGCTCGCGCATGGCCACGACCCGCGCAGCCAACATGGCGTCGCTCGCCACCAGGCTGATCACGTGGTCTGCGGGCAAACATGTTTCAACATTAGAAAACGTCGACATTAGTAACAACAACAATGTCATAAAAGGGTTAGATAAAAAAATTCGCCCTGCGGGGCAAACTGGGTCGCCCAAATTGCATGACCAAAAACACAATAGTTTGAAGAATACCGCGAAAACAATGTCCAAGTACCTTCCAAATCAAGATTTCTTTCCCGAGACGTTTATGACTAAATTGCTCTAATATAATAGACGTTAAGAGAAAATTTTCTATGAGTGTTCGCCCCGAAATCCCTCTTTAAGCAAGAATTAAAAAGAAGTAGCATGAAATTCCTGAAATCTGAATAACCGCCAGAAGTGATTTGCGTCTACTGACCCGGCATCGGCGTGGCCCCGGCTGGCGGCTCCTCGTCGTCCTCGCCCAGCTGCTCGTCCTGCTCGCCGCGCAGCTCGTCGCGCACGCCGCGGAACAGCTGGGCGGCCTGCGCACGCGCCGCGGGGTAGTCGTCCAGCACGTAGCCTTGGTTACGACACGCGTTGCTCGCCAGGCGCAGCGCCACCAGTCTGCCAGACAGAATAATGAGAAAGTAGCCGATCAAGTTCAGAGAAATTACGAGTGTCATTTCACCAAGAAAGAATCGTGAAGATATTGGGCCAGTGCAACAAAAATGGGAAATTCGACACCCCAGAGAAATGTTTTCATTACCACTATCAGTGAAGCTTCATTTTTAAAGGAATGTCCTGATTGTTTCGAGAAAATAAGGAACACGACTGTCCTCGGGTGGGTTCTTTGGTACTGGACATAGGGGGGATAATGGAGGATATCACGGGGATATTTATATAAATGAATTATATTAAATTTGCTTAGTTGTTTGTTATGACTTAAAAAGTAAACTTGTAACTAAATTTTAATTTCAATTGTTTCTCTTTTTCACTGCCCTATGGAAGCACGAACTTCTAAATTAAAAAGTGCATCAAAAAGTTTCCTGCCAGAGACCTTATTCTATAACTTTAAAATTCCGGATTCTGCCGTATACGATTCACGGCCATCTGAATCGTATTGCACCGAATCGTATTCGGGCCGAATCCGGAATGTAACAGCCCAAGTGGCTCCATCGACGCAAATGCCCAGAGTCTATGGATTCCATAAGAGGTCTTGTGGTGCTGAGGACAGACATCCGCAACTTCTGCAGAGCACGCGGCTGGAAAAGCCCGTGGAACAACGCGGGAAGAGAAGACTTACTTGTCGACGAGTCTCTGGTCGAGTCTCCCGGCGTTCTCCGCCATGTTGGCCTCCATCTCCAGCAGGCGTTCGCGCAGGTCTTCCAGGTTCTCCTCGTCCAGCTGTTCCTCGTCCTCCGCGGTCTCCTCCTCCTCCTCTTCCACCTCCTCCTTCTCCCCCTCCTTCTCCCGCTCCTTCTGCTCGAGCCGCGCGATCTGCGCCCTCTGTCGGGAGAAATCACGCGCACTGGGGATGGCATTTTACTAACTGCAAAGCTGGATTCGTTTATCATATATTTTCCTCAAAACGAATAAAGCTCGTCTTCGTGAACATCAATCCGAGGTTTCGAGATAGGTACGTGTTTTTCATACGTGGTTTTGCAACAAAATATTTTTTTTTTCAATTTTTTTGTACCGAAAAAGTGAAACAATTAATAATGTAAAAGTGCACAGTTGTGGTATTACGTACACAAATTGTTTTCAAATAAATGTTATTTTTAATTAATGGCCCATGCATTAACGGCCTCTAAGCCGCCATTCTGAAGATTGTGGCCGTCTCGTTGTAAATATTAAAGCGTTTGACATCGTTGACCCCATTCAACAAATAAAAAGAGTTGAAATCCTCTGAATTGACTTTCATGCTAACAGCTCACAGCTTGTGAATTCGAAATGTTATAGTAAAATGTCGACGACACAAAAGAGCCATTTGGTTCTGCAAAGTGAAATTTTCACTTTTGTACGGTTAGATTTGAATACAAAACTGGTAGACAGACGTAGGGATCAGGAAAAACATGAAAACAATATCAAAGTGTTTTATGTTCAAAGTTAGAACCCAAATTCGAAATGATTTTCCTATACCTCTCATGTTAAAGTTTTGTTCATTCTCCGATGACATAAAATTGCTGGCAAAATAATCACGGTCTTCTTAAAATTTCCACAAATTTGAAAAGAAATACAAAGTTCTATAGAAGACCGTTTCACCATAGCAACACAATTTAACATGTAAAACTGCACTTTTTATAAGGAAAAACGTCGAAATAAAGCAGTAAAACCCTCATAGCTCAGTAAATCATCCAGGAACGTGTACATTTGAAACTGTTAGAATAAAATATTGTACATGATACACGCTATAGTAGTTTTTCAAAGAAATATAAGGGTGGGAAAGCAGCTTAAACAGTTTTGAAAATATCAGCATGTCTTTTTCTGTATGGTCGCAATGTTAAATTGATAGAATAGCTGTAACTTTGAAGTAATATATCTCGAAAATGAGTTCAGCTTGCCTACTTTTTCTTTGCGTATGAATGAAATCTCACCAGGTCCTCCAGCGCCTGTTGGATGACCTCGTCGACGCTCAGGTAGTGTAGTCCGTACCGCTGACACAGGCGGCGCGCCAGTCGCGTCTTGCCGGAGCACGGCGGACCCAGCAGCACGATCTTCATCGCCTAGCAACAGAATGATCATAGAAGAGTTAACATAGCATAGGTGATCAACAGATGGGAGAGGGTTACTGGAAATTAGCAAAGAGAAGAGTCAACCACAGTAGAGAGATGACAGACTACAGTGATGAGAAACAAGAGTTTAAATATCTAGGAGGTATTTTGTAGGACAAAGAGATTGAGATGTGAATGAGGAATATGTTTCGAACAATAACATACTTACACATACTTTACCAGTCCATTTTAATTTTAACGTCATAGGAATGAGAATTTATTGTAATTCACACCAAAGATTATTGAAACCATATTACATACAACTAGCAAAAAATATTTGCCCCTTACCGATGATATAATTAGATATTCTTGATTGAAGATCTGTCCCCCCCCCCCCCCCCCCATTAAATAACACAGGGAGACTTGAAAAAGTACAGTAAAATTGGTCTTAAATTGCTCCTAAAACCGCAAGAGGAGTGACAAAATATTGAAAATAGTCTCAAATTAAAGATAATATTTTTTAGAATAAGACTGCCGTTTGAAAATATGGGGTCACGGGCCAAATAAGAAAGAAAATGTGAATAATGTGAGAAATTTACCTTAAATCTGACAACGTTGCACTTCAAAATATAATATGAATTATTTTGGGATAGTTTAATTGGAACTTCAATTAAGAACATATAATTGGAGCATACGGTAAGATATAATGGTTTTATGCTGTTGTTTGAGGTATTATTTCATCAGAGATTTTTTATGAATTACGGCGAATTCTAAGCACCTTAGCTGAAGGCCTAGGACCACTTTAAGTTCGCTCTTAAAATTCTTAAAATTTGAAAAATCTTAAAATCTCAAAATGTGTTTACACTATAATGTTAGCGTCCATCAAATCAACTGTATAGCTACTCTCTTAGAACTGAAGATAATGAGTGAAAATGCGTACAGGAATCACCCCCCTGGCCAATGGAGGGAAAGGAATGAAATGAAAGCTACAGTCGAGCAGCAAAGTTCAAAGCTCGGAGTGGAAAGCTGCAAGGAAGACCGAAGACGAAGTAGACATTACCCTGATGCCGCGCGCTTGCGTGTAGGCCGCCGCCTGTCTTCGGACGTCCTCGGCAAAGCTCGTGTCGAAGTCCACGCGCTCGGCCATCATGTCGGGCTCCATGCGCAGGCGCACGGTCAGCTTCTCGTACACTTCTTGCTGCACGAACATTCACGAACTTTCATGAAGTTTGTTCGCCGGCCTCCACTTTTCACCACTTTAACCCCGAAATGGCAAAGCTGTTCCAAACTGCAATGGAAATGTCAACAGCTTTTCCATTTTGGTGCAAAAGTGGCGAAATTTGGAGCTAGGCGAACTGATCTTGAAGGCGCGCGTTTGAACCTCCATTAAATGGAATTTCTTGAATGATGTGGCATGTTCTTAAGGTAGAACCACCATAACCTCAATTTTTCCGATTTACTTGAAATTTTGGTGACTTATTGCTAATCATGCAAAACTCAATCCCTGAAAAAATTAAACAATTCGCGTGTCCAGTTTCTGAGATAAATTGATTTGTTTTCCCCATGTAATCTTATGGCGGAAAAAGAGAATCGTGACATTTTTAGGCTATAATGAAGATCTATTTTTATTTCGTTGATAGATTTGAACGAAATTTTTTATTATGGTAGACATATGAACATACTATCAGAAAAATAATTTAAAACAATACCATCGTGAGCTTTTTTAAAAGTTATAAGCCAAATTCTAACTTATTTTCCTATACCTCCAATGTTAAAGTTTTGTTCAATCTCTGATGACATAAAATTGAAAACTCATTGTTGGACTGGAGTTTCAAACTACAGGACTTTAAATGAGTCTGTTATACTTAAATATAGTTGAAATGTATGAAAACGTTTTTTGAACTTGTAATTTCAAGAAAAAATATTTGTGTATTATATCGATCGATTGCTCTACCTTAAGTATTCCGGAAATATGAAAACCTGAAGATCTCTCTGATTGTATTTAAAACTCAGTGTTTAACTTGAACGTCGTCTCCTATTGGTTATGTAGTGTCGCACTGTTCTGCAACGCCTCACCGTGAGCTCCGGGTCCAGGAACGCCTGCTCCCTCGGCATCAGGGTCACGTGACCCGTGCCCAGCGTGCGGCTGACGGCGGTGACGAGGCTCTTGAGTGACGTCACGCTAGGCTCGACGGCCAGCAGGTACTTGGCGCTCGCCGGAAAGCGCGCGACCAGACTGCCCATCAACCTGGCAACAGCGCCTTCACTCATTCCAAGCTCATGCAAAGTGTTTATCTTATTTTTCTCCGCACACTATTCGAGAAAACAAGGAACACGACTGACCTCTGGTGGATTCTTTGGTACTAGAGATAGGGTGTATAATGGAGGATATAAGGGGGATATTTATATAAATAAATTATATTATATTTGCTTTAGTTGTTTGTTATGGCTGAAAAAGTAATCTTGTAACTAAATCAAAATTGCAATTATTGCTTCTCCTTTTTCACTGCCCTATGGAAGCACGAACTTCTAAATAAAAAGTGCATCTAAAAAGTTTCCTGTCAGAAGTGGCTCCATCACGTATCGCTTATTTTGTTCAAATTGTTTTAAATCATTCACATAGTTAGCTCACTGAAATATAGATAATACCACACATTGAAGTAAGCGACCCAACAAATAAACAAGAAATATGCTTGTTTATTGTCCTGTGGTGAGCCTAATATGTGGTATTTAGGGCCGGTATTTGGTATTTGCAGGGTGCGAATTGATCACTTTTCAGAGGGGGGATAGGAAATATAAACATACCGAGATTGTTGGGAAATACAAGCAAAGGCGAAAAATACGATTGCTCACGAATACAATGGGGGGTCTGGGCGGAGGGCCCCCCAGCACCATGCGGGTCCGGGGCGCATAGCCCCGGGAAATGTTGAATTTCAAGATCGGATTTGGTGAATTTCTAAGCGATTTGTACACTGTTTGAAGCCCTTTTTCAACATGACAAATGGCATTATAAAAGAGCAAGTAAAATAAATCATCAAATACAGCTGATTTGCTAATAAAGGCAATTTGACAGGTGGTTCTGAGACAATTTATTTTTATAATTTTAGATTTATTTCAGAAAAAGCAGGTATAATCTGTTTTTTCGTAGATTAAAAGTCAACATTTTACAGATGGGGGGAAAAAATCTATCCCGCCCTGGGATGTTTATTGGGAAACAGAGCCGGGGATGAGAAAACCAGAGGGGGGGGGGGGGGAATCCCCCCATTCCCCCCATCAATTCGCACCCTGGGTATCTGGTATTGGTATTTAGGGCATCAGACTGATCAAAGCTCCAATGCTGCTATCTATATTATGTAACAGACGAATGGCTCACTTGGCGAGGTCTTGCAGACTGACTAGCGGCACGCTGTTGCTGCCGGGGGCGAACAGCGGCAGGTCGTGCAACAGCCACGCGTGCTTGAACAGCAACTGCAGCGTGTCTTGCGCGCCGCCGTACGCCACGCCCGTGCACAGCACGCACGTCGCCAGGCACGGCTTCAGCTGGCGACACACATCACGTCAGCATGTGATCACGCGAGGTCGTGCAACAGCCACGCGTGCTTGAACAGCAACTGCAGCGTGTCTTGCGCGCCGCCGTACGCCACGCCCGTGCACAGCACGCACGTCGCCAGGCACGGCTTCAGCTGGCGACACACATCACGTCAGCATGTGATCACGCGAGGTCGTGCAACAGCCACGCGTGCTTGAACAGCAACTGCAGCGTGTCTTGCGCGCCGCCGTACGCCACGCCCGTGCACAGCACGCACGTCGCCAGGCACGGCTTCAGCTGGCGACACACATCACGTCAGCATGTGATCACGCGAGGTCGTGCAACAGCCACGCGTGCTTGAACAGCAACTGCAGCGTGTCTTGCGCGCCGCCGTACGCCACGCCCGTGCACAGCACGCACGTCGCCAGGCACGGCTTCAGCTGGCGACACACATCACGTCAGCATGTGATCACGCGAGGTCGTGCAACAGCCACGCGTGCTTGAACAGCAACTGCAGCGTGTCTTGCGCGCCGCCGTACGCCACGCCCGTGCACAGCACGCACGTCGCCAGGCACGGCTTCAGCTGGCGACACACACTGAGAGAAATAAATGTGAAATTATTTACGCTGAAAATATTTCGCTGGTTTTGGCGAAGTTTACACTTGTTTTAGCAACCACGTTTCGCTGGATTAGCGAAATCAGTTTCACAAACCGAACTAATTGGGTCTTGCGATTTAATTTCACTAGTGTTGCGAAATGTTTCATGTGACAAATAATCGTTCTTTTAGTGAAATATTTACGCAAATTTTGTGTAACTTTTTTCTTAAAAGCTGTGAAATTATTTACGCTAAAAACATTATGCTGCGTTTAACGAAAATTTTCATTGTTTTAGCAACAAATTTAGCAGGAATAACGAAGGACTTTTCACTATTCGGGTCTTGCGATTTAATTTTACTAGATTTGCGAAATGTTTTCGCAGCGGCAAACGTGATCGATCGTTTAGTGGAATACTTACACTAAACCAGTGTAACATTTTAACATTTTGAATCTAGCGTCAGTAAATATTTCGCTAACTCCTCGCATCGTTCTTGTACGATTGTGACCGCTTCTACCATCACCCGTCCGCACAGCCAGTTGGTCTACACGCTGTCTTCGAAATCTGCCGACCCGGGTTCGAATCACGCCCGAATCTCAACTAATCAAAGTGCGTTTTAATTTCAGATTCTAGTCACAAATGTAATCATCTCTGTGAATATGTACTCAGATTGTAGTTGTAAGTAAATCCTGTGAAGAAATCGTCAAATAACTTTTAAATTTTTTAATAATAAAATTTAACATTGGTATAGCTTAGCGAAAAATAATCGCTAATCCACGCAATATTTGCTATGTATTTTTCTTACGTGTTATATTGGGGCCTGCGAAAAATTTCGCTATAATCCAGCGAAACTGTATCACTAAAGTTGCATATTTAGACAGGGAAACAATTACACTAAATATGTGAAACAAATTTCACTGGCCTAGTACAAATATTGCGGTAGAAGTCTGCGAAACCCTTTTCGCTATTTTTGTGAAATTAAATCCCTGTGTCTAGTTCAATGAGACTCTTACGCTGTTCCAGCGTAAGTTTCGCATGAAATTTCTCTCAGTGCACATCACGTCAGCATGTGATCACGCGAGGTCGTGCAACAGCCACGCGTGCTTGAACAGCAACTGCAGCGTGTCTTGCGCGCCGCCGTACGCCACGCCCGTGCACAGCACGCACGTCGCCAGGCACGGCTTCAGCTGGCGACACACATCACGTCAGCAGTGATCACGCGAGGTCGTGCAACAGCCACGCGTGCTTGAACAGCAACTGCAGCGTGTCTTGCGCGCCGCCGTACGCCACGCCCGTGCACAGCACGCACGTCGCCAGGCACGGCTTCAGCTGGCGACACACATCACGTCAGCAGTGATCACGCGAGGTCGTGCAACAGCCACGCGTGCTTGAACAGCAACTGCAGCGTGTCTTGCGCGCCGCCGTACGCCACGCCCGTGCACAGCACGCACGTCGCCAGGCACGGCTTCAGCTGGAGACACACATCACGTCAGCAGTGATCACGCGAGGTCGTGCAACAGCCACGCGTGCTTGAACAGCAACTGCAGCGTGTCTTGCGCGCCGCCGTACGCCACGCCCGTGCACAGCACGCACGTCGCCAGGCACGGCTTCAGCTGGCGACACACATCACGTCAGCAGTGATCACGCGAGGTCGTGCAACAGCCACGCGTGCTTGAACAGCAACTGCAGCGTGTCTTGCGCGCCGCCGTACGCCACGCCCGTGCACAGCACGCACGTCGCCAGGCACGGCTTCAGCTGGCGACACACATCACGTCAGCAGTGATCACGCGAGGTCGTGCAACAGCCACTCGTGCTTGAACAGCAACTGCAGCGTGTCTTGCGCGCCGCCGTACGCCACGCCCGTGCACAGCACGCACGTCGCCAGGCACGGCTTCAGCTGGCGACACACATCACGTCAGCATGTGATCACGCGAGGTCGTGCAACAGCCACGCGTGCTTGAATAGCAACTGCAGCGTGTCTTGCGCGCCGCCGTACGCCACGCCCGTGCACAGCACGCACGTCGCCAGGCACGGCTTCAGCTGGCGACACACATCACGTCAGCAGTGATCACGCGAGGTCGTGCAACAGCCACGCGTGCTTGAACAGCAACTGCAGCGTGTCTTGCGCGCCGCCGTACGCCACGCCCGTGCACAGCACGCACGTCGCCAGGCACGGCTTCAGCTGGCGACACACATCACGTCAGCAGTGATCACGCGAGGTCGTGCAACAGCCACGCGTGCTTGTACAGCAACTGCAGCGTGTCTTGCGCGCCGCCGTACGCCACGCCCGTGCACAGCACGCACGTCGCCAGGCACGGCTTCAGCTGGCGACACACATCACGTCAGCATGTGATCACGCGAGGTCGTGCAACAGCCACGCGTGCTTGAACAGCAACTGCAGCGTGTCTTGCGCGCCGCCGTACGCCACGCCCGTGCACAGCACGCACGTCGCCAGGCACGGCTTCAGCTGGCGACACACATCACGTCAGCATGTGATCACGCGAGGATCTTATGCAAACAAACTCTTCTCGTGCATAGTTTCAGAAATAAATTCAATTGCCGCCTCCGTGTTGTCTTCAGGGACGACGCTAGGATTTTTATCCAGGGGGGCCTTAGTAGGGCAATAAACTTTGTAGGGGGGGGGGGGGGGGGCAAACGTATTTTCACACGTATATTTTCATATTGTGGCGTGGGGATAATTAAAAACCCGAAACCTTCAAAAACTTATCCCTACACTAATTTTTATGAACTGTCCTCCCACCATTTTTCGTCCCTTGCCATTTCCCAAGACTCTCCACTTTTTGCACAGCCACCTTCACTCCACTCATCCACTTCGTTCGCGGTCTCCCTGCCTTTCTATTCCCTTCCATTACTGCTCTATCTGCCTCCCTTCTTGGTATCCTCTCTTGTCCCGTCCCTTTCAATCGACCAAACCATTTCAATCTCTCCTTTCCTAATTTGAAACTTAGAGTCTCCATTGCAAGATCTTTCCTTATCTTTGAGCTCCGTATCTTATCCATTTTTGTCAACCCTGCTATACTTCTTAGGAACTTCATTATGCCTGTCTGGCATACTAAAGTCGCCCATTTGCAAAACAATGTCAGCATAAATTTAATTTGATAATTTGAACAGTGAAAAAATTTGAAGAAAAGTATAGCACCACTGCCTTTTAAGATATTTAATTTCCCACATTTGGTTTGGGGGGCACAAGGGGGAACCGAGCAAATGTTTGGGGGGGGGGGGGGGGGGGGCGTGGCCCCCCCCAGGCCCCCCTCTTAGCGTCGTCCCTGGTTGTCTTAAATCGTGTCATTAAAGCTATTATTGAAGATAAAATTTTATTGAACAGTTAGATTTGAACAAACATCTTTTTTTGTATACATGACGTGCTGTATCAGGAAAATTTGAATACAATAATAACAATACCAACGTGTGATATTTTAAAAGATAGAAGCCAAATTCAAAATGATTTTACTATCTCTATACCAATAATTAGCTTTGCTTTTGCTCATTCTATAATAACATAAATTTGAAACCTCACTTTTGGACTGGACTTGCAAACTAAAAGACATTAAAAGAATTTTTTATAATATAGTTGAAATATATGAAAACTTTTTTTGAACTTATACTTTCAAGAAAAAAGTATTTTTGTTTATATTAAACCGTGTCAAATTTTATTGTACAGTTAGATTTTGACAAAAAAAAAAGTTTTTCTGGTAGACATATGGACATACTATCAGGAAAAAATTAATACAATACCAACGTGTGATATTTTAAAAGCTAGCAACGCACTTGAAAATGATTTCCTTCTGACCTGTTTGCCCGCCTTGATGACCTCCTTCTCGGCTGCGCAGTGCGCGCGGTAGTTGGGATGCGGTTTGCGCCGCCGGAAGTCCGTCTCGGTGTGCGCAAGCTCGGGGTCGTCCGGGTCGGGCGGCTTGGTCAGCGCCCAGGTCATGACCGGCGAGATCAGGATGAAGCGGTGCGCTTGCGTCGATCTGCGGTAGGCTTTGGGCGCCGCGGTTTTGCGCTGCTCGAGCTCGCCGGCCATTGCTGCGCACAATTATGCGCCGAGGTTACCTACACTCTACTGCCTCGCGCACGCCGGTCATTGCTGCGCACAAGCATTGCGCCGAGGTTACCTTCACTCTACTGCCTCGCGCACGCCGGCCATTGCTGCGCACAAGCATTGCGCCGAGGTTACCTACACTCTACTGCCTCGCGCACGCCGGCCATTGCTGCGCACAAGCATTGCGCCGAGGTTACCTACACTCTACTGCCTCGCGCACGCCAGCCATTGCTGCGCACAAGCATTGCGCCGAGGTTACCTACACTCTACTGCCTCGCGCACGCCGGCCATTGCTGCGCACTAGTATTGCGCCGAGGTTACCTACACTCTACTGCCTCGCGCACGCCGGCCATTGCTGCGCACAAGCATTGCGCCGAGGTTACCTACACTCTACTGCCTCGCGCACGCCGGCCATTGCTGCGCACAAGCATTGCGCCGAGGTTACCTACACTCTACTGCCTCGCGCACGCCGGCCATTGCTGCGCACAAGCATTGCGCCGAGGTTACCTTCACTCTACTGCCTCGCGCACGCCGGCCATTGCTGCGCACAAGCATTGCGCCGAGGTTACCTTCACTCTACTGCCTCGCGCACCGGCCATTGCTGCGCACAAGCATTGCGCCGAGGTTACTACATTCTACTGCCGCTGTTTCCCTTCCAAAAATACTTCTACGATATTTAAGGAACTTTTTGGAAGAGATCAAAACGCATGCGCACAAGCATTGCGCCGAGGTTACCTACAATCTACTGCCTCGCGCACGCCGGCCATTGCTGCGCACAAGCATTGCGCCGAGGTTACCTTCACTCTACTGCCTCGCGCACCGGCCATTGCTGCGCACAAGCATTGCGCCGAGGTTACCTACACTCTACTGCCTCGCGCACGCCGGCCATTGCTGCGCACAAGCATTGCGCCGAGGTTACATACACTCTACTGCCTCGCGCACGCCGGCCATTGCTGCGCACAAGCATTGCGCCGAGGTTACTACATTCTACTGCCGCTGTTTCCCTTCCAAAAATACTTCTACGATATTTGAGGAGCTTTTTGGAAGAGATCAAAACGCAACTATTGTAAAAAGTAAATTTGTAGATAAAGGTGGAATAAAAAATGTCTTGGGTTTAAATCGTCTGTGAAATTTGCTACTTCCAAAGGACTGCATATAAACATACATTCCTAACCGTCGCGATTATCTCAAAATGTGTAATGCGTTTCACTTAACTTCACGGCCACGAGAGCTCGCTAGTCGCTCTGTTCACGAAGAATATGCGACTTTGTTAAATAATCACGTAGGAACATTCTTACTTCTTACTGTGATCTTCGTCACGGCACACATTCAGAACATTCAAACGGGGCTCTTCTGACGTAACATTCTGCTTGTAAATTTGCAAGCTATGCAATGACAGGAACCTAAACACAACTGTAGAAAACAATTTCAAATCATGCGCGGGCATAGAGGAAGTGATAACATCAATAGACACTAACCTGAAGGAGGAGGATGCCCTCATAATCATGGCAGGAACTAACAACATACCCAAAACGCCTGATAATATTAGAGTCGCCCTAAATCAGATATTCCAGTCAACAATCAAAGCAAAAATAGTTATAGTAAACATTCCGAACCGCCAGGATCAAGAAGGCCAACGTTTCAAAGGACAAATTTCAAACATAAATAGAAAAATCCTGCCGCTAATTGAAGGATTTAATAAAAGTCAAAATCAAACCGAAGTGTCAGTAGTAAACGTAGGATCACTACGAAGAGAGCACTTCACACGGCACGGACTCCACCTAAGCAAAAGAGGCAAAAAAAAGTTGTGTTATGAAATCCTTGATGTGATGACACAACATCTACAAAACCTAGCGGCCACCGAGACGCCACGGAGCCCAGCAGCCACCGAGATGCCACGGAGCCCAGCGGCCAATGAGAAGCCACGGAGCCCAGCGACCACCGAGATGCCACGGAGCCCAGCGGCCACCGAGATGCCACGGAGCCCAGCGGCCACCGAGACGCCACGGAGCCCAGCGGCCACCGAGATGCCACGGAGCCCAGCGGCCACCGAGACGCCACGGAGCCCAGCGGCCACCGAGACGCCACAGAGCCCAGCGGCCACCAAGACGCCACGGAGTCCAGCGGCCACCGTGACGCCACAGATCTCCCGGGACAGCATGAAGTCACTGATCTCCAGTGGCAGCACGAAGTCTCCGATCTCCAGTGGCAGCAGCTCACCTCTCTCTCAAATGCCCGTGACAAAGAAGCTACCAACACCACTGCCTGGGGGAAAGAAGAAGACGCCATCACCAACTGGGTCACAGCCAACTCCGGGAGCAACGAGAGGAACGGGAGCGATCAAAAAATCCGTAGCTCCAATAACCCGCCCCCAACGCATGTCTAGACCTAAAGTGCTTAAATCATACTGACAGGAGGAGGATATAAAGAAACAACAATTTATTCTAATGCACCAAAATATTCAGGCACTACAAACCTCAAAATTAGGACTAGAAATTTTTTTAGACTCATTTAAAGATAAAGGCAAACCAATAGACATTATCTGCTTAACAGAGCATTGGCTCAAGAGGGAGGAGCTTAACTCAATAAATATATGCAATTATAAATTAGGAAACCTTTTTAGCAGGACAATCCACAAACATGGTGGATCTGCTATTTTTGTAACCTCAAAGATGTCGAAACAAATAAAAGCAAGAACAGATATAAGTAATCTTAGTGTTGAAAAACATGTCGAAATTGCCTCCATCGAAATTGACAGAAAATACACTAAAAATGAAACAACTAAGAACAAAAATAAGAAAAATTCAGTAACTGAGAAAATTAAAAATCTTGTCATTATTTCAGTATAGATCTCCACTGGGTGACATAAACACATTTATTAACACTCTTGACCATGGTGGTATATAGGTTAGGTGAGTGAACCAAAGCTGAGGCAGTGGTACAAGAACGCACGCGGTTCCGCGCGCTGCCGCAGCGCGCGCTGCGATCACCCGGTCTGACGCTTGTAATGCTAGCATATGCAAGGACGAGGATTTCGCTGACGGCAAAGTGTTATTTCACGCCGCGTTCATTTCTACACTTACGCATATTTTGTGTTCACAAACGATAATAATTGTTTACGTATCAGTTTAAGCAATACGCTATTTGTTATACTTATGTAAAAATACAATTAATGTTCTATCACTGTTTTCATTGATTTTTTAGTACTGTGCACTGAATGGTTGATATTTGAAATTGCACACGATAAACTATTTCAAACTGAAATGTTACTATTACTAATTAAGTAATTAACACATAGGTAGGCAATTAAAATTATGTTTTACGATGTCGTTAATTTTGATAACTTTTTCTTGGTTTGATTTCACTTCAGAGACATTGTTGTTTGTTTGCAAAGTTGTCGCATTCTTTAGTTTAAATGTAGTTATGAATAATCAACATCATCTTTGTGAGCACACGAAAAAATTAATTGCCCTTTGTCCAAATACACTTTTCAATGATTCTTCATAACAATCTGGGCTCATTAAGTTCCCGTGATGGAGGCACTTCTGGCAAGATGGCTATTATCAGTCCACAGATAAAACATATTTTACATTACCTTTAATTTGTAAGATATTATCCATAGTCTTGACTTTGTGACATCTACATTCATTGTGATCTCAGGGTGAACATAATTTTTCGTCATTTGGTATGCACAAACAGGGTTGCATCATGGCATCCTTGAAGGGGGGGGGGGGGGAGCCCGAACATTTTACAACCCCTACCTTTTCCCTACTTTGACACCTTTTGCACTGTCAAACTTGTCATTATAGACCTCCTTTAGATTGCAGATATGACAGACCCAACATGCTCTATAAGTTAATTTGAAACTAATCTAAGATAGTCAGTTATAAAAAATTTCGCCGCGCGGCAGTTTTCTGGGTGTCAAGAACCCATTGAGCACGGCTAGACCACTTATTTTTGCAAAATCTGTTTGCCCCCCCCCCCCTCCCCCCCCCCCCCCCCCCCCCCCCCGGGCTAAATTGTTGGAATTCATTCAACACTGTGCATAAAAGTATGATTTTAATTAATGATAATATCGGACAATGCGTAGACACGTCACGTTCATATGGCATAAGTCGATATCGTATTACTATTATCATATTAATATTATCATTAATTACAATTATGTTTTCCACAGACAGAATTATGTGACATATTGTCCAGTCTTTCATGTGTTGCTTTGCTATCTATACTTTCATTGTGATCTTGTGAAATATCATTTATCTATATGTATACCTTCGCCGCGTGAGATACGTAAGGACATAATGTCATACTTATATCATATTATCATAATAAAACAAATGCATTTTTATGCAGAAAACCCTGAAGAAGCTAGGAATCAGCTGATCAACATGATGTCATTCTTTATTCTAATTGGCTGAATGGCTGTAAAGGAAGGCGGGGTCTACGCCGCGTGAGTCGAGCCGAGGCGGCCGCGATCTGAGGCAAATGTATTTGAAAATTTGTGTAGACGAAACTATTCAATATTTTTGCATGCCGTTTCTTTTGTTATGGCAGTCGAGAAGCTGGGAATGTTACGAAAAAATGGCAACTGTTTGGTTTGTATATTCTTGCCGGAATTGAGTGTTATGTTTTCAATTTGGCGGAATTTTAATCAAGTCGAAATAAAAATAATAATTTTGACAGTTATATGTTGACATTTTGACCATACATGCAGCGACAAATATGTTCATGACATTGCCAGCTATATTATGTTTTTTTAAGATTTGTTTTAGCTCGTCTAGTTTTGGACATAGAGCTGATTTTATGAATAAGGGTAGTTATCCCCGTTTTTTTTGAATTTAAGGGTGAAGGAGTCAAACCACAACTTGCCAACGGTTCTTTTTGGATTTAACGCGTCAAAATACATAGGAATATCGACGTTGGCAACTTTTGACAGACCTTCCCGCCAAGTTGTGATGTTTTACTTCTGTTCCGCGACTATCAGCCCGCCGTTCATCAGACCGGGTGACGCTCACGCGCCTGGCGGTGGAACTGTGAACAGCGTGCCTTTTGAGACCGCGCGGGCAATGGGAACGAGATAGGGCGTTCTCTCACCTAACCTATATACCACCATGCTCTTGACCAAGCGCTCCACGAAATAACTAGTGAAAATAAAGACATAATTGTAGCGGGCGACTTTAATATTAATACAGCCTGTAAATCAGAGAACAGCGATAAATTAGTAAACTTAATGACATCACACAACCTACAGTTAACAATAAATGAACCCACTAGGTTAGATCTGCGACATAATACATCAAAGACAATAGACAACATAGCGACAAATATGCCAGAAAATCACTTCTCAACGGAAGTAATTGAAAATTGCCTTTCGGATCACCGTGCTCAGATTATGTACTTGAAAATGCAAGGAAAAACACAAACTCCTAAAAAAACTATTGAAATAAGAAAACAGAGCGTGGAAAACATAAAAGCATTACTGGAAGACCTAGACCAAACATCTTGGAATGAAGTCTACAGTAAAAAGGACCCAAATGAAAAATATGATAACTTCATTGAGATCTTATCAAAGTCATATGACAGGTGTTTTCCAATTACGAAAATTAAAATTAACAATAACTTCATTAGGCAAACTTGGATCACACCAGGAATCAAAATTGCAGCAAAAAATCAAAAGTGTCTCTATAATCTTCTCTCTTATTTCCGAACAGATTTCCTAAAAAAGAAATATAAAGAAACAAAAAAAATTTCAAAAAAGTAGTCAAAGCAGCAAAGAGACAATGCATAAATAAAAAAATACTTGAAAAAAAAGGAACTGACAGGACAAAAGCTATTTGGGATGTAGTGAGAAACCACACTAACACACAAAAGGTCAAAGAGATGAAAAAAATACACTGAACCACAACAATGAAACCATTACAGACCCTACAATTATAGCTAATGTTTTCAATAAGGACTTCATAATGTGTACTAAAAATTTAACTGAGTCAATTAATACTTCAAAAAATAGCTTCCAAAACCACTTATCTAAAGTAAAGCGACCTACAAAATCATTTTTTATTCACGACACGTCAGAGCTGGAAATAACGAAAATAACAGCAAGGCTCAAAAACAAAAAATCATATGGAACTGATCTAATACCAACAAACATATTAAAAAAAGTAATACATAAAATATCTAAACCATTAACAGATATCTTCAACACATGTATAGATCAAGGAATATTTCCAGACAAATTAAAAGAATCAAAAGTAATACCAATATACAAAAAGGGAGACAAGAAAAATACAAACAACTACAGACCAATATCTATACTTCCAGCAATATCAAAAATTTTCGAAAAAATAATACACACAAGACTAACATCCTTCCTAGAATTTGAAAATTTGCTTACAGAAAATCAGAGTGGTTTTAGGAGAAATAAATCAACTGCTACAACAATAGAGCGCTTTGTTGCTAACACTATCCAGGGCCTAGAAGATAAAGAGCAGACCCTGGGACTATTTTGCGACCTTTCCAAGGCTTTCGACAGCATCAGTCATTTTATACTCCTAGCGAAACTTGAATTTTATGGCGTTCGGGGAGTAGCACTCCAACTCCTTGAATCATATCTAAAAAATAGAGTTCAATATGTAGAAATAACCTCAACCAATGAAAATAACATTGAAAAAAAACTACTCTCTGATCCTCTAAAAATAATCAGAGGAGTACCGCAAGGAAGTATCCTAGGGCCCCTACTATTTATAATATACATAAACGATTTACCAGACACAGTGCAACTTTCCGAGCTTTACGCAGACGACACAAATATTACTATAAAAGGAAAAACTAGGGAAAAACTTAAGCAAAACACCGAACACGTGCTTTCACAAGCAACAACATGGTTCAATGACAATTATCTACTTCTTAACTCAACAAAAACTAATTATATACACTTTCAAGTTAAAAATGATACATTAAATAATAAAAACAATGATACTCAATTCAAATTAAGCATTAAAAACCAGAATACTGAAATAGTTGAAGTAAAAGAAACAAAATTCCTAGGCATCACCATTGATGGGAACCTAAATTGGAAAAGTCACTGTAACAAATTATTAAAAAAGCTCCACTCTTCTTATTTCTCACTCAAAACCATAACATCGCTTACAAATACAACAACTGCAAAACTAGTATACTATTCAAATTTTGAATCCCACATAAGATATGGTATAAGATTCTGGGGAAACTCAACTGATGCAAACAAAATTTTCACCATGCAAAGAAAAGCAATAAGGTTATTGTTTGGTCTTAAATATAAAAATAGCAACTCCTTCAAAAAACCTGATTGCAAGAAACATTTTATCAAACATAAAATACTTACATTCCCATGCCTCTACATATTGGACTCTCTTTTAGCTCTTAAGTCAAGAAAAGAAATGACACAAAACAGTGCTGTTCACGATCATGCCACTAGACAGTCTCAAAACATACATATTGAACAATATCGCACAAAGTGTACTCAAAGAAACTCCCAATACAGTAACATAATCCTTTATAACGCACTACCTGTGGAGATGAAGAACATAGAAAAATATCAGCTCTTCAAGCATAAACTAAAACTGCACCTTGTAAATAAAGCGTATTACTCAATAGAAGAATTTCTAACTGACGGCTGGTAGTAATCTGAATTGTAACTAAATCTAATTCCCAATTTATGCATTAATTATTTTTAGTGATAGATATATTTATCAATACTTATCATTATAAACACTACTAACTGCTAAACTAACATTGTTTACTTAACTATGATTGTGTTATAGCCTATAACTCATTATTAATTACAATTATCAATTTCATTTAAATTGTCTACTATTAGTATTAAAAATATTTACCTACATTGTATCAATGTAACTTCCAAATACCCTAAAAAAGTCAATTTTTCATTGTACTTATGGGTCAAGACTTGAGTAAACATATATGTATGTACACCATGTTATGGAAAATAAACTTGAAACTTGAAACTTGAAACATTTGCAGACGTCGCAGATCAGATAGTATGAAGATTATCTACCTTTGAGCGTCCACAGGGCCTGAGCGATGTGCTCGCCATCTGCCGCCGAGATGTCGAAGATGACATAGCCGCACTTCATGACGTCACGCACGTAGTCCTCGCTCTGCTCGTAGCTGATGACGCGCGCCACGTCCTCGGTGGCTCGGTACTGCAAGAGAGACAAACGAAACATTATTATGTGGGATGAATAGGTAGTTCTCAAGTTATTGATATAGAAAGATTTATTCGAGAAAATAAGGAACACGACTGACCTCTGGTGGATTCTTTGGTACTGGACATAAGGGGAATAATGGAGGATATAAGGGGTTATTTATATAAATAAATTATATTAAATTTTAAGATGTTTGTTATGGCTGAAAAAGTAAACTTGTAACTAAATTTCAATTTCAATTGTTTCTACTTTTTCACTGTCCTATGGAAACACGGACTTCTAAATAAAAAGTGCATCTAAAAAGTTTCCTGCCAGAAGTGGCTCCATCACCTATCGCTTATTTGTTCGATCCAAATTTTAAAATATATTATCCTTGGTTTAAAACGGTGATATCGACATTGACGTCATCGGGCAGTCACGCTTGGCAACGAAGTATTCACCATGGTAACACATTGTTGTGGGATGACATCACCAAGCAGTCACGGCGTTCTCCACTGGCAGCACTGTTTGAAATGTACATTGAGTTTTGTATGGTGAAGTCATTTCAGTGCAACCCTAGTGCGGCCAGTGGAAAACGCCAAAACATAACACATCGATTTTCTCGTCAAAATGTCACATGAAATTCAAATTATTATTTTTTTTCGTGTGATAAGTGAATTGTGTCATAACTATTTGTGTTGATTTACAAATTTGAAATTTACAATAAAAAAAATAACTAAATAATAAACTAAGCGACTTAGGTCGGGGACGGGCTAAGTTGAACGCTGTTTCGGCCCATGCTAGCGCGGGTTCAACTTAGCCTGTCCCCGACCATAGTCATGATCTCGACGTTGACGACGTGATCCAGGTGAATGACGTACGGTGGGATTGCCCGCAGTGCCCACGATCTCGTATCGGACTTTGCCGAGCGCCGACTCCGGCTTGGCTTCTGGAGCGTCTTCCTGCTCCTCGTCCTCCTGCTCTTCCGGTTCCTGCTCCTCCTCCCCAGCCTCCTCCCCAGCCTCCTCCCCAGTCGCATACGGCAGGTCGCTGAGCACCTGCAATAGTGAACAAAGTGTTTCCAGATTAATTATCAACGCAAGTGCCCAGAGTCTACTGGAGTCCAGCACACGGTCTTGTGGTGTTGAGGACTGACATCCACAAATACTTCTGTCTGCAGAGCATGAGGCGCATCTGTGTATGGGGCAGTCGAGCAGTCTGACCACTTCAAGCTACAACCATGGTCTGACACCTCCCATTCGCTATTCTAAAAAGCGCCTTACCAGCCTATTCAAAAGAAGATGCGTCCGCAAGTAGATATTTGCGGATGTCTGTCTTCAACACCACAAGACCGTGAGATAAGAATCTTTTGGACGGAATCCAGTCTCTCCCAGACTCTTTGGCACTTGCGTGCGTAGATAAAATCTGGACATTCTTTTCGGCATGAGGATGTACAGGGCTAAATCTGGGAGCCTACGCCCCCATACCCCCCTCCGGGTGAAGCGACCCCCCCCCCCCCCCCATGGTGAAAGTATCTACAGGCGTGTAGGAACTATAGTTCCTACACGCCTGTAGATACTTCTCACTGCTACTTTTATTGGGTGGGTACTTCTGTAGAAAGAATGTTTGCAAGGCAGTGACGGCTTGTTTGTCTGTGCTTAAAATCTATTTGGTTCATTTTCGTTTTTTTTTATTTAACAACACGTGGATCTGGAAAACAACTTCTGAATGTCATTTAAGTACAACATCCAGCGTAAACAAACGAAACAACATTCACACATTCCTACCTGAGCGAAATATTTTCCGAGATATCCGTCAACATGGCTTATGAAAATGCGATGTGGTATAAACTCCCCTTCCTCTGCTATAGTAGCAGCTAGTACTTGTTCTTTACTTTGCTCTACTTTTTTTCGAGCTTCTTCAAATTCGAACAATTCGTCTAAATCCAAGCTCTTCTCCTTGCCATGACGATCATAACCCTCGGTACTTTGGGTGTCTTCTGGTACTATGTCGAGTGTTTTGGTTGTGACGATGCTAGGGTCGATTGGCTCTTCATCATTCGATTCCTCAGCGTCCTCCAATATTATCTCACTCATAATAAAATATCTATCTCTTCAATGATATGTTGTGTGTTAACTTTGAACGATATTTGAGTTTTCATTTCATCATAGCAGGGAATCAAAATGCTCAAAATTTTCGCGCGGTTACCAAGGCCTTCTGAATCGCCCAGAGCCCAATAATGGACTAGAGGTAGCCGTGCTTTGGCGTGAAACTGTCAGTGACAAAACAAGAACGTACTAGCTACGAGTACCTACTAGGTCCTAGTTGTTTTGTTGCCTTTGTACGAAACAAAATAACTGACCGTACTGCTTAAAGTTACAGATATTTCATATAATTACCTAGTCTCTATTGGATTATTTTGTGTGAAGAATACTAGTTATTGGACACAAAAGTGTCACCGATATGGTGAATATCCGAGTGGTAAGTTAGGTTATGAGAACTGTCAGTTGGTTTCGGTCCCTGATTACAAATAAGGGCAGTTGCCAAGTAGTACAAGTCCATTCCAGTATTAATTACATTTATCTATAAATTATGTTGTGAGAAGTTACATTTAATTGAGCTTGCCCCTTTCAGGGTGACAGTGTCACCGTAACCAACTCCGCCATCAACTCGGAGTTTACCGATACCCAGCCGCTTCAGCCGACATTTGCAGGTGATGTTTCAGAAGGTTTCACTCCGCTTCACACAGTCATCGCAGTTGCATTCCAACTAATATTCACAGTAAGTATTTCAGAGTGTGCGGGTTTCATTGTTGTTGGAATAAGGGAGTTGATGGACTTCTGTTTGCAGGTGGGTCTGTTTGTGTGTGGCTTGGTACTTGCACTGGTGTACTGGCCACCTGAACGAAAGCAATGTGAACCCTTCTTCATACTGCTCTACTTGCACGCTGCATTCTGGTGTTTTTCGCTGGTTGTTCATCACCACCTGAACTTGAAGCACGAGATTCTGCGTATTAACGGTTACTTGGATTTCTACAAGCGCACCCGCATTCATCTTCACATTCCATTCCACGTGGTGTCTCTCTGTAAGTAATGTTTACATCACAAAACGATGACTGGCAAATCTTTTCCTCACATTTCATAAAACAAGGTACGTAGGTATCTACCTACTACAGAATACATAATAAGCAACGTAAGCAGAAGGCTCTAAAGTCAAATTAATCAGTCAATCTGTTTGGTGCAATATTTGGCTATTCAATACTAAAATAATAATAATAATAGTAATATTAATTTAATTTATTGAGCACATAAAAGGTATTACACAATTGGTCTGAACTATTCAACAATCGAGTCGTTGATCTTCCAGCTCTTCTCTTCAGCTGCTTCACCTCTTCACCGTTTACCTATTTCTTCTTAAGTTATTCATAATAGTCATTACCTACATAGTTGTGCTTCAATATCTGTGGTAATTTTGGAAGAACATCCAAGCATTTGCTCTTTAGCTGCTAGGGAAAACCACTTAAAAAACATTATCAGCAGGATGTAATCTTGATTCTTGTCTTCCAATGTCATTACTCAAATTCTCTTTCTTGAATGATAGCGAGTTTATTCTTAACAAGCTTCCTGAATGCTTTTAAACTTAGGGTCTGCTCTTCTGTTGTTGTTGTTGTGTTGAGGTCCGTGAAGCTAGCACCGCCCATTACGCACTAATTATCTCATGTGTGGGATGAATTAGTGCACAATTAGTGCGTTCGATCGGCACTAATTTTATAATTAGTGCGTCATCCGTTTCCGAGAAAAACGCACTTTACTATGGGCGGTGCCAACTTCACGCAGCACCGCCCATTGACGCACTAATTTTAAAACCCACACAGGCAATTAGTGCACAATTAGTGCGTTCGATCCCCCCCATTTCCATAATTAGTGCGCACTTACTTTACGAGTTATTCGTGAATAACCGTGGGCGGTGCAGCACCGCCCATTGAAAATTTCAATGTTTTCAGTACGCCGTGTTTTAGTGCGCAATTAGTGCGTTCGATCCCCCCCATTCCCATAATTAGTGCGCACTTACTTTTCGAGTTATTCGTGAATAACCGTGGGCGGTGCAGCACCGCCCATTGAAAATTTCAAGGTTTTCAGCATGCCATGTTTTACTGCACAATTAGTGCGTTCGATTCCCCCCATTCCCATAATTAGTGCGCACTTACTTTTCGAGTTATTCGTGAAAAACCGTGAGCGGTGCAGCACTCGAAAGTAAGCACTCGAACTCGAAAAGTAAGTGCGCACTAATTATGGGAATGGGGGGATCGAACGCACTAATTGTGCAATAAAACATGGCGTGCTGAAAACTTTGAAATTTTCAATGGGCAGTGCTGCACCGCCCACGGTTATTCCCGAATAACTCGAAAAGTAAGTGCACACTAATTATGGGAATGCGGGGGATCGAACGCACTAATTGTGCACTAATTGCCTGTGTGGGTTTTAAAATTAGTGCGTCAATGGGCGGTGCTGCGTGAAGTTGGCACCGCCCATAGTAAAGTGCGTTTTTCTCGGAAACGGATGACGCACTAATTATAAAATTAGTGCCGATCGATTGCACTAATTGTGCACTAATTCATCCCACACATGAGATAATTAGTGCGTTAATAGGCGGTGCTAACTTCACGGACCTGTTGTGTTGTACGCTACTGAGGCTGAATAGGCCTATACCTATTACCTATTACCTGTTATGCCACCTAGCGTAAAAAAACATATAAATCAATCAATCACTACCACATCACTATACATTAATAAATTTAATAAATAAATAAAACAATTGAGCATTAAACATTCTCTTCTTTGCTATGAAATAAGTTTATTTTCATCACACATTGATGTGGCCAAAGGAAAAAACAAATGACGGCATTTGAATGTATGATTTGCTGATAAACCCCATAAGGGACGCCAAAACCTGACCTAATGGCGGCTAGTGGTGTTATCATAAAGAACCTCTGCCCACTCTTTACATGGCAGTGCGCCTCGTTCAAAATATTGCAATATGTCAAGTGGTGATTTTGGTATAGACATCTAGTTCTCGCAAGAATTTGAGTAAACGTATGCTGTAATGAAATATGCCGATTATATTTGATTGTTGACACTGAGGTAAGCGTCAACTTCTGTTATTTCATGATAAAATTATAACTTTTACTGAACTTGTTACGATTGACATGTAAGTGACTTGCCCGCACGCTCACTGGGTGCATAATCACGTGAGTGGCCATCTTACTATATTAGCGCATTCTCTAGGTACTTTAAGTTTCGAATAACGGTGATAAAATTCCTGCTTGAATTGACAAATTAATTACTGCTTATTACAATGCAATGCATTGACTGCTTTATGCAGTCATCCTTACTTTTTACAGAGTAATCCTGATGCTGCAGAAAGAACATGGAATATTAAAATTAATTACGATATTGAACGATATACGATATTGAGGATGGGAAAAGAGAGGATACCATGTAGAGAGGCAGAGCGTGCAGCCATGGGTGTCAGAAGAAAGGCAGGAAGACCTAGAACCAAATGGATCAACGGAATAGAGGCAGCTGCAGAAGAAAGAGGAGAGTGTTGGGGAGTAATTACAACAGAGAAGTGGTGGGAAGACAGAGAGAGATGGAGGGAGCTGGTGGAAAGAGAGGAGGCTGAAGAACTGGAAGAAGAGATTGAAGAAGTGTGGAGTGTCGGACTTGGCAAGTCGGCTCTGAGAACACAAGTGCCCTAGAACATTGGTGGGATCATCCCACCCCCTGACCCGACAATAGTTGGAAGCAGGGTCGCGATATTTATTATTGAACAACTCAAATTAGCAGGGCCGGGTTAGGGTATATTCTTGATGACGCGAAAAATGATACCGCCTATAGTCTGCTTGTTAAAAACGGGTTGTAAAATTGTATATCTTTGCAAAGATATTACCAACTCTTTATAACTGATTCTGTGTTCTAGGGAATGCCATTATTCTCGTTGTGACAACAATATTTCACCAGCTGAACGATAAATTCGAGGAGAAATGCAAGGAAGGGGGGCTGTGGAACAACCCGTCAACATTCCTGGCCGTCATCTTCACAGCCGAGGCCCTCGTGTTGACTCCGTTTCTCAGCACATATCTCAGTGAGTTCATTCACTTGTCGTCACTTGTTGATTGTATCTTAGAGAGATAGGAAAATCTGTGTAGATTGGCCTCAAACGTTACATATAAACATTTGAGGACTATACATACATATACTGACTGTGATATTGTTCATTGCCTCTCCCCTATGTCCCCTATGGTATGGGACAAAAATGACAAATTATTAACACTGTTACTGCTGAAATTGTACATTGCCCATGGTACGTTTTCTATACCTTTAAAATTCCCTAAACGGCCAGAATCATATTCGCGGCCATATATGGATTAACATTGCACCAAAAAGATTCTGGCAGAATAGGAAATTTTAAACTTAAAGAAAAGGGCCTCATGGCATTTTTCAGATTCCTGAATTCAATTCTTTGAAAATAACAATATTTTGTAAAAAAAATATATAAATAATGACTAGATTTCTTTGACATGATATTCGGAGTAACTTGTAATTTTACGACGTGTAAACTAGCTCTGATTGGCTTGTTGCTTGCAGTGAGAGTGTTGAAGTTCAACCGCACACAGCCGATGCCCGACGTCCTGAGAGACGATCTCATGAACTCCGCCCGGCACGACAGTGTGGAGGCCGACGACCCCGATGCCAGGTCCGTATCTCAACATGTCCGTTGTACCAGGGGTGCAGGCAGTCCTAGTAAAATAAGTGGTGCCAGGGCGCTGAAAATGAACCTAATCTGTAATAATCATGATTCATGACCCTTGGGGGGGGGGGGGGGGGGGGGATCCCCCGTTTGTCCTCGCCAGGTATTTTTGGGTAAAATACCTATTTTAGTGATGATTTTACGTATTTGGAACCGAGATTTAAAATAGATTTTAAAATTATCTTGTAACAAAAGTTAAGATTTTATTTATTTGCAATTTTAACTTTTTAAGAAATAAAATCGTAAACCGTGGATGAATGTAATGGATTTTGATGGATTTTTAATACCTCTTACCTAGCTTCTTTTTTGGGGGGGCCCCCTGGCTCCACTGCATCCCTGCGTTGTACCTCGTAGGCAAAAGGCCCGATGTCCATCTTGCATTGCACACTTTTGGAATGGAGCTATCAATTGCAATTTGACAGCAGTCAAGAATTACAGTTATATTGAAGTATTCTCTTAACAATGTCAATATCACTAGGTACCTAATACATATAAATTGGACGATCGCAGAATTACTGGTTACATCAAGAATCATTGAAAGGTACGTCGAGCCTGTGACCTCTCTTTTACTTTTATAGCTTTATTAACTAAACTTCTCAATACAAATTAAATTTATCTTCATAGTACAATAGGCTATTTAAGAAAGTAAAGAGTCATCTGTTGGTGATACATATCTTTTCGGGCTTTAACGCATGCGCAGAGCGCACTTCAAACCAGGGACCCGAACCTTTATTAATAAAGGTTCCGGTTCCACAATTTTACTTTATAAAGGTTCGGGTTCCGGTTCTAAACAAATAATCTTAAAGGTTCGGTTCCGGTTCCTGCATAAAGGTTCCGGGTTCCGGTTCCGGTTCTCAAATTTTAAATCAAACTAGATTATACCTACTTCAGTATTATATGTCAAATTTAATGGAATTATTGTATGTGGATTTTGTCCTATGAATGAAAGCACTGGTGTAGTGTCTGTAATATGCGTAACAGAAGTCACAGGATGGTGCGCAGACTAAATCTCAGTCAGAAGAGACAGTGGCTTTCAATGACATCAATTTTCTCCATAAGACGGCGTAAACATTCATTTTGCCAGAGCTATCATATTCATAATTGTGAGAAATGCAGTTCTCATCGCAGTAGTCAGATTCAAAAATTGAAAACTCTAGCATCATTTGAAAATGAAGGATTTTCAAGAATTGAAAAAGTATACAAAAAATACTAATATAAATTTTATCAAAAAATAAAACTTTTTACAACTTTGCTAATGATATTTTTTTTAAATATCATAATATTAATATCCAAGTGTTGAAAAATTAAATCGTACATGTTTCTTTTATTAAAAGAAGGAACCTTAAAGAACCGTTAAGAACCTTTAAGAACCCAATTGATTATAAAGGTTCATACCGGTTCTAGGTTCCGGTTCCGGTTCGGGTCCCTGCTTCAAACGACTTGGCGTGACGTCACCCCACCCACAGCCTTCTCGAACACACGTACATTTATGACAGACACTAGTCACTACAAACTAGACAGCTGTGGACCTGGCAGGCTTTATCACATGCGCACTGACTTTCTTAAGGAGGGATAAGTGATATAATCACGGTCTTTTGGAAATTTCTACAAATTTGCAAAGAATGTCGAATTTCTAGAAGGCCGTTTTACCATGGCAACACAATTTTACATGTAAAACTGCACTTTTCAGATGGAAAAACGTAAAAATAAAGTACCAGTAAAACCCTCAAAGCTCGGTAAAACGTCGACGAAGGTATACCTACATTTAAAAATGTTATAATAAAATATTGCATCTAATACACGCTCTAGTAGTTTTTCAAAAAATTATTTTTGTGGGAAAGCAGCCAAATACGATTTTAAAAATATCGGCATGACTTTTTCCGCATGGTCGCAATGTTAAACTCAGAAAAAACCTGTAAACTTTGAAGCGATATATTTCGAAAATTAGTTTCATGTTGACCACTTTTTCTCGCTATATTATGATGCAGAACATAAAAATCTATTATATGCGAAATTTGAACGTTTCTATAAATAAGTGAAATTCGGAGATCCCTCCTTAACCCTTTAACGAGTATGCCCGTATCTCTTACGTTTTGGCATTCTACATACAACAATTTTTTTTTGAATTTTTTTTGGAAAATTTTAAAAATTTGCTTAATATGTGATAGCCCTTTATTCTCATCATACAAAAATCTGCTTCGTAACTCATCCCAAAAAGGATATAGAATTTTTACCTCTACCTTCTACAAATTAACTCGCTCGTTAAAGGGTTAAATGGCCTATATTGTAGATACCTACCTAATAAAATTTTGGTCAAGCTATGAATTTGATTGATTCCAAACATAAGAAGTGAATGTAATGTGATTTTTTCAGAGAACGTTTAACTGCGGCCGATCTGTTGGAGAAGCAAGCAGACGTGATCCAGTTCCTGCGCGACCACAACGCCCGCTTGAGCCAGAAGATCGTGCAGCTCAACGCCCAGCGATAGACAGACGCATCAGTCGGCTTATAAATAACTGTTTTACATCATCAGGTTTGAAATTGCAACCAAATAAGGTGCCTAATCTAACTTAACAGGCTAGAAGATAGTTAGTTGTCTTGTCACTGCACAAGACCAAAACATCAGCGTAAACGTGGAGTTGCAATTTTAATTGTGCATCAATCTGACTTACCTAAATTACGATTTAAAAAGTCACTTTCATTTCTTCTTTGCAGGAAATATTGATAAAGTTGCAAGAATTAAGATCTAGAGATTGTAATGTGTGTTTCTCCAAAAGATATTTTGTGATAAAAATGAGCTCGGATTCAAAAGCGTATGATTTTTAATGCAATCCTCCGATCGTTTTAAAGATAATTCATTTTTGTAATTTGTCTCAAGTCGAACTGTTACATGCTCATTGGTTCATCTTAGACACTATATTAGGAACAACCTTGTGTCTAACTTTGACATGCTCATTGGTTCATCTTAGACACTATATTAGGAACAACCTTGTGTCTAACTTTGACATGCAAGTTTTAATTTGAAGGAACAGGGTTGGGTCCTAAATGAGCCAGTGAACTTACTGGCTCAACTGACTTCTACGGAGTTTCATGAAAACATTTTGCATGAAACTGATGAGTTTGTTCAGTTGAATCAATTCAGATCAATTTTATTATGGAGTAACAAATTGTAAATCATAAATGATGTTAAAACCCTTGATTTGAGTATTTATTTGAAAACGTATGGACATGAGAGCATAGAAGACTTCATGGTAGAGTATAAGACTTAATAATGAAGATGATGATTTTAATCTAGGTTAGTGGAATGTCATTTTTGTAAATTTAAATAAATAAGTTATATCGGACAAACTGCATTCTGACATTGTTTCTAGTTTGGATTTAATGCTAATTTTAAACAGGTATTTGATTTTCTAACATCTCTGGAGTCCCTTCTTCCCTAAGATTCTATTTGAAGATGCTAAAACCATTAAGTTATTGTAATCATATTTGTTTGGAAATATTGCGACCTCTTGAACCATTTACTAATGATAAAAACAAACACTGAAATTACTAATTAGGCTATGCTAATGTAGCTCTTCTTTAGTTGACGTTGGATTTAAGACCACCATTGAACTTATATGTATACTACCTAGTGTATTTTTGTTAAAACTCAAACAAAATGCGTAAAAATTGGTGTTGTCTTAAAATCGAGTTTAAGAACAAAAACCCAAAACCCATATAAACAAGTATAGCACCTAAAGTGGACGGACATCTAGAAAATCAAACCGCATGTGAGATGAAAAGTTTAGTAACCAGAACCGCTCAGAGTAAATGGTCCGTCCTATGATTCTGTCTTGTTGAAATCAGTTCTGCACACATGGACTACCTACCATAATATTGCCCAGTTTGGAGTGGCAGGTTATGGGGTTGAAATGGTCATAAATCAAGGTTACAAGCAAATCAATATTATTTAAACATTTCGTTTTACTTAAAATTCAAAATTAATATGTACAAAACAATTGATAGAGCATTTGGTTTATTGAACAGATATTAATCAAGGAAGGGGGTATTCTCCCCCCCCCCCCCCATACATTTTCTTTAGTTTTAGAACCACCTTTGACTAAAATATTATGAAATTAAAATATAAAAGATAAAAAAGATTTTGCTGAAAAAAGATTCAGCAATCGCTAGCAGATATTTTTCCAACTGTATTTTTGAAGCTGTGGCTCAGAGTACAGATTCATTATTTTATGATAAACACATTGGTTATAAACAGAGTTCAGGCCCCAATAAATAAACAGAAGATCAATTCATTATTTTGTTTTATTAATTAGGTACTACATTGAATTAAATTGAATTACATATTAATGAATACCAGCATGGTAATTTTATCCAGTCACAGGAAGACAATAATTCTGTACATCATTTATGCAACAAACAGTCTAAAACTAAGCATGTTGAAAATCACCGTTGAGACATGATGTGGATCGTTTCAAAATGATACTTCTGACATCAACAATTCCCCTAGGATAGGGTTCAAATCACTGCAACATTAAAGGTCGGGGTAGTACGTTTACTCACAAATTGAATAGGTAACACATTATTTTTTATTGATCCAAATGAGTAGAATAGATAAAAACACAATTTTATGTTTTTTCACAGATGACAAAAAATCTAGTCTTTTTCATTCTATCCACCTAGAATCTATTGAAATTCTTTATTAATTAACAAATCAATGATACTGCTTTACAGTTCTAGCCAACATTTTCATTTTAATTAATTATTTTGTCTGTACCTACTTCAGTATTGGTTACATTGGCTCACCAAATATTCTTTAGGACTAGTTCCAGGGGCGGATTACCCATTAGGCTACTTAGGCTATAGCCTAGGGGCGCCGCGGTGGCAAACAAATTCCGAATTATGATAAAAAAATATGAAATCATAAACAAACTATCAATAGGCACCGAGCGTGCATACCCCCAGCGCCACTAGCGAGAATAATCGGCAAAACTGTACGTAGAAGAATCTTTAGTTGTATCATTTCTCATTGGTCGTGGCCATAGCAACCAAACAAAATCAACAGAAAACTCAAAATAGCTCAGAATTGGTAAAAGAGAGGAGCAAACTAATAATTTTATCAGATTCAGTGGAATTGTTTACACTTCATACATTTTGCACAGCGAAATACCATTAGGCGTATTATTGTAAGAATGCATACAATGAGTAATGTTTACTAACTGCTGCAACTAAGGGTGTGAGGATACGTCAAGAGTTGGTAATTTTTGCCACCTATCGCGCTGTTTCTCATTTTCAGAAACAAAAGTGAGTCAACACTCGGTGCCTATACAAAGTAATATGAAAATGTGGTAACTTGTGTCAAGACAATAATTACTGTGTAGTCTTTTGAATAGAATGGGGAGATATGGAGAATCCCCCCCCCCCCCTCATGCAAGAGGTAGTGTTCCTAGCTTGACTCTTGAGGCATTACAGCGATTTGGATAGAAAATGGCGCCATTTCCTCGCACCAGATTCAATCAAATAGTGCATGAATTCTAAAAAAAAAGCCCTGCGGGGCATCTGTAATCTTCTAATGCTGTCATTCTTGCAGGTTTGACATCCCATTTTAGGCAGTTTCTGTGATTACAGCGTAGTTACGTGATTTTAAGAGAAAATAGCTCCATTTTAAAGTCCAAGATTCATTATAAAAAAGTCTTCAAAATCCAAGAGACCCTGCGGGGCAAGTTGAGGTCTATTGAAATGGACAGGGTTGAATTGATGCCTTTTTGTGTGTGGGGTGGGGGGTGGTGTGGGGCGCCTTATGTGAAATAGCCTAGGGGCGCCGAACTGTTTAATCCGCCCCCGACTAGTTCCGCATGTACAATCTACGATCACCACACATTACAGGGATTGGAAACGGACTGACTAGCTGTCCATGGGTCTGGTCCCATAGAACAAAACAACATAGAACAAACGGCTGTGACTGTGATGCAGCTCTCGTGACACATATCTTTATCTCCCCCCAAGAAGAGAATTCAAACGGTCGACAATGCAATAGCAGCGGCAAGTTTGAGAAGCTCTTTCAAACCTGGATGCTTATTCTCCGGTTTGTTGAAAATGTTAGTCATGCGGAAATGAGCAACTGCACAATGGATTCATTTAATTTAACATTGATAAAACAAATAAGCCACTTGATTTCGCATAGTCGAAAATTTTCGCGTGCGGTTTTAACTCGAGAATAGGCACCCTGGCGGCAAATGTGTGAATCAAATTTGAACATCTGCGCAAAGCCCAAAAGCAGACTTTTCAAAATTTTGCAAATCACAGGCCGGAAGTAAACGGGTGCAGGAAGTCATCGGGTGCAAAACGGCGAACCAGACCCTGGGCCGCCTTCATTTAGCATGGGTCTTATAGGAGTGACGTCACAATGCGCAGACCGTTTCCAATCCCTGTAAAGTGTGGTTATCGTAGGTACAATATGGTCTACTGGTACATCATACCGACCCACCATATTCTCTACCTGACAAAAGGGTTTGAAATGATAGAAAAGTAGTTCATGGCACTTGTTTCATATTTTAACAACCACTCAAGAGTGCTTTTAGGTGATAGTGCTGATGTCCGCAAGTGCAAAACTCTACTGACTGCAAGACTATGTACGTATACTAGTTCTACTCTGCTCTGTTGAAAATATGACCGTTCAGATTTGGGATTTCACCGGGGTATACTTTCTCGGTCAATTGACCGTAAAAAAATACAAGGTACCTATTTAAGAAGTATATATAGTACTATATAAATAGTTGTAGGTATGGCAGAAAATAATTAAAAATGCAAGGCCCACAAATATGAACATACATACTATGGTCCGTGTCACACGGAGTTGTCCGCCAGACTTGGCCCCTAATGTTGCAAAAAAACGGTTTTTGTCCATCCCTCAGACGATGTGTGCGATCGCGCGGTCTTCCAAGACCATCCCTCTCTCTCGGACAATGGGTATTCAAAATATCTCCATGTGACACGGACCATAGGTACACTCCCTCAAATAATAAACGGTACTCGAAAGAAAATGAATTGACTGATTAAGGTTTGATGACATCATCCCATGAAGTCAGTGCTAACGCATTATCTAACTCTTTTAGGTGAGCTCTGATTTCATTGATAATAACAAGGATTGATTGTCAAGGAACCGGCCCAGCAGCCAATACGTTTTGTACAAAGTACCGTTAAGCATTTGGGGGAGTGTACCTACCTACTGTCGGCCTCATGTTCAAAAGAAGTTGTCAGTCAAACCATAAGACCATGTAGTTGTCTTACAGATGGAATGCCTGATAAATCCTAAATATTTTTGAGCATGAGGCCATATGAACTGCAGAATCTCGGAGAGTAAATGGTATTTGTTTGGTATGTTCAGTTCCGATGACGGAAACATGCAGTTATTGTGTCCGAGATTGTACACAATTCACGGAAAGAAGACTGGAATTTCACATAATTTTCTACCATCTCTCAGAAACAAAGTGGAAAGTTTTCCTACTTCTACTACCTATTAGCATTAACATAGTAAACCCCACTAATCAAAAGTGTGTAATTATCTAATTCACCACGAGTAAGATCGAGTTAAAGATAAAGTTAGGACCTACCTCGACAGCCCACATGTCCAAACATTTCACACAACAACACACAGATTCTACATCAAGTCGGTTCCAAGTCATTCGCAATCTGTCACATCACTTCAATCTGTCATCTGCCCAGCTGAGACATCGGATATGACTTCTGCCAGCTTACTTACTAACTTTATACCATAATATTTTGCAAGCGTCTTCTCACTAACTCTCTCCAAATGAACCATCGGAATACCGGCCAAGTCCTGATACAGCTGGTCGATATTGATCATACCGCTAGTATCCATCATCTCAACTCCCAAGCTGCACTCTGCTTTTGAATCTGCATCTCTAGAATTATATTGTCGTTTATGATTGAACGACGTTACACAATCCATGTAAGACGGCAAATCTCCGTCATCTTTATAGCAGGTGGGATATGAATAAGATACAACACTCTCACTTGCCACATTATGCCGTGGCACGACAGAAGACTGAGCTTGCACGTACGAATTCCTATGATTGTTTTCAAGAGGAATGGTTATCTCTCCGTATGTCATGATGTTGTCAACAGAAACAGTTCGTTGAATTACTTCCTCCTTATTGTTCTGGAGCTGTGTCTTCCACTTTCCAGCACTGTCAGGCGTATTGAGTGCCAGAGCTTGGAGATTCTTCTGGAGATCCTGTGGGGTTGATTTGTCTTCAGACACAGTAACCTTGGGGACTTGCTTGGGAGAAGAACTATTACACAAACTGTTGTCATCTGCAGAACCATTGACTACGTCTCCATTTCGGATCAGTTGGTCAAATAATGATAATGACTTATTATCCTCTTCTTGATCTTTTATTCCAATAGGTCTCGCTAATATAACTGCCAATGGAGACTTAGTTTGATCGTTTAAATCTAATTTCTTGGACAATGTGGAGTTAGAAATTTCGACTGATTTCAAAGAAGCCCGCTTCTTTCTGCGTTTACCGGATAAGTTGCAAGAATATTGACATGGAGACACTACGATTATATTCTCTGCTCGAGAAACCTCAGTACCAAAATAACTCGTAGACTTTTTCATGCTCTTGAAGGGTTCCTGACCATCCGTCTGCTTTGCTCGGTTTTCCTTGACAGGAGAGTTCTCTTTTGTGTTCAATCTCTTTGATTTCTCCAACACAATGGGAGTTGCATTGACAGGCTCAAGTTCCTCTCCAGACGAAGTGATGGGTGACATTGTTCGAGGATGTTTCGTAACAGATTCGAGCTCGGCACAAATCTCACTCGTAGAAAGAGGTCGAGTGTGAAGTCTCCACGTTCGAACTGGCTCGTGTCGGCTCTCAAGATCTTCATGGGAATCCACTAATGAATCACCACCGTTACAAGTGTCAATAGTTTTACTCTGTTTTACTCTCCTGTGCAACGAGTTGACTGATTTCTCCCGCTTCAAACGACGTTTTGCTTTAGTGACCGATCTCTCCAGCTCTGTCAAAGCATCTTGCAAGGAGCGTTCATCCGAGTCCTCATTCACACTGGCTCGTTGGTCCGGCTTGGGCTCCGGGACTGCGCTCCCTTCTGGAGGAAAAGGTTCAATCTCATCATTATGTTTCATCCATTGACCTTTCTTCTTCACAAGATGGATCTTGTTCGGATCTGAAGCCATGGTGAAAAATAGGACATCGGCACCTTTAAGAAGAAAGAAGAAAGTTTCTTAAGATTTTAAATGTTCAAGATGCCGCTCTACAAGACCTACTTCACACCAATACTAACTTATGGTGCAGTAACATAGACATTAACCCATAAAGAAGAAGGAAAGAACCAGGTACGCAAGATACATTATTTTAGAAGCGTCGTTGGAGTGTTGAAGTGGGAGAAGCTAAGTAGTACTGACATAAGGAATAAGCTGGGTGTCAACTATAAGATAGAAAGAGATATACTGCAATGGTAGAAGAAAGGATCCCAAGAGAATAGCAAAAGAGGGAATTTGAAAGAGTGAGAGAGCGGGAAAGCAGAAGGGGCAGACTAAGAGCGAAGTGGAAGACTAGGTGAAGTGGGATGTAGAGGAAAGAGGTGAGGAGTGGGGAACAGTGACTGCAGGAAGATTGTAGGAGGACAGAGAGAGGTGGAGAGACATGGCGGAGAGGGAAGACGCAGAGGAAGATGAAGAGGAGTGTGTTGTCAGGAAGGCCCAATATTGACGTTGGAATTCCACTCCGACCCGACATTGTGTTGGAAACGGGCGAGCGATATTTATTAATATAATCAATAAATCAAACTTCAAGCATTTACAGAGATCCAACAACTATGGGATGGGGGGGGGGGGGGGGAATTTAAAGGGATAGTCAGAGGTTTCAACATTAACAAAGAGAAAAACAATCTCACAGAAACATTGGCATAGCAGTCCAGTTGCTTTTAAAAGTAGGTACCTAATGTTTTCATTGCATGGTGAAAATTGTGTTCAAGAAACTTTTGGCAGCAAGAATTCAATAAACAATATGATTAAATGGATGGATGGCATACCTAACTACCTATAGTGGATGTGGTTATTTCCGAGGGACATTGAATTTCACTCTTCAAGAAAAATCCTACAAACTCAGCATCCAGCATCTCAGGCCATCCACTAATTATGTCACAGTTTTTTATGCCTACCTCACTCCCCCCCCCCCCCCCCCCCCCCCCCCCCCAGCTGCACTTCAGTGCAACTCAGCCAACTTCAGTATGTACTTCAAAATATTTTTTTTCGGTTTCAAAAATAAAAAAATATGGATATTTGAGTTTTGGAAATGTGACGTTATATATCTACTTAGTACACACCCTCCCCCCCTTGTCAACCTACCTATGTCACAAATCGTGAAACCCCCCCCCCTTCCCACAAATCACAAAACGTAATTTATGGACGGCCTCTAAAGAGATTAAGGTACTAGGTACCTATACTGCCTGCACCATTAGATGTCAACAAAGGTGATAAATGTCAACTAATAAATACCAACTGCAATGTGCAAAGATTTTCCTCGAGTGGGACTCGAACCCTCGACCTTCCGATATCCAGTCAGATGCTCTACCAGCTGAGCTACCGAGGCAGTTCACATTGCAGCGGCTGTGTTCCAATATAAGCTGCGTTAGCAACTTACCGATTTTGAATATAGGGTCAGAAGACCGTGAATTTCATCCACATTTGACATCTGACTAACTTCATTCGACTTGGATTTCTCATAAGCAGATGAGTGCGCATGTATGAAATATGGTTTTTACTGATTCCCTCAGTTAGGTGAAATAATTGTTAGTGAAATTATTATTAGTGAAATAATAATCAGTTAGGTAAATACCAACTGCAATGTGAAAAGATCCTAGGGTTCCCATGCAGAAAACTTTCATTAAGCTGGTTTTGGCTGACTAAGATTCGTATTTCTTGGCAAATTTATACAGTACTTGATTTATTCACTTAGTGATCCTTAAAATAAAAGAAGTAAAATTAAAGTGAACGCCTCCATTGCCAAAGAGAAATTATCATACCTGAGATCTTCTATTCCTTCTTATTTGAAATCGTCTGCAGCTGCTCTTGAACTCGCTTGTATATGCGCTCCAGAAGCAATAGGCGAGGTGTGGTATGCTAAAAAACAGATAAAAATACACCATTTCAAAATCAATAAATATTAATAACCAACAAATGAAACTAGGGTTATTCGCAACATCTTTTTAGGCATTACATTTTTCAGCATTACAATTTAGATACCTATCATGCATCTTTCATAACAAATTCATACCATTTGATTTTCACAACACTTGGTGTAAAAAGTGTTCCCATTCCTACTGAACACAATGGTGAATTACAAGGTGGAATCGGATGGGAGGTATCAGGGGCCTGCAAGGGAGGGACTGTAGTTATTCTCCCTACATTGTCCATCTGATCCTGGCCAGTACATTTCATGTTAAAGTCTTCCTTTCAAATGGTCACGTGACCAACAGCTAAGCCACGCCCAAGTGAAATCTGATTGGCTCGCTGATTAAAAATCGACATTCTCATTGGCTTAGCGAAGAAATAAAATAAGAAAATTGAACATATCTCGAAATTTAATATGGTGAGGTATCAATATTATATTTTATTCGCAAAGCTTAGATTTTTTTACACTGAAAAACATTTTTTTCAAAGAATTGTCATTTGAATCATGCCCCTCAGACCTAGTTAAACACCAACATTTCCACTCCAGACAGAAACTACCATATAACACTGCGGTTAAAACTGCAACTTTAAAAGGGATATATCTCGGAAATTAATGTGGATAGCCCATTGTTTTATGGTATATTTGGAATCAGCGTATTTTTATCTGTATAATTATGAAGTTTCATCGAAATATCATTTACATGCAGTTTTGAAAGGAAGACTTTAAGACGGCTGGGTAGTGCGTTTGACCTTGAAGAGTTTTTTAATCGATTTTTATCAATATCTTTTTCCAGTGTAATTGTTAACAAAATAGGGCTATGGATGTGAATTCAGAATAGTTCAATGAAAATAATTTCATAGTTTGGAATACCTAAGTTATTAGTTTTATTTTGTCCAGCAGGTGTTTAGAACCCGAAAATTTAGTAATTTTCGGGTTCTAAACACCTGTTAGACACAATAAAACTAAGAGCTTATTCCAAACTATGAAATTATTTTCATTGAACTATTCTGAATTCACGTCCATAGCCCTATTTTGTTAACAATTACACTGGAAAAAGATATTGATAAAAATCGATTAAAAAACTCGTCAAGGCCACGCTCACTACCAAGCCCTCTTAAATGACAAGTGAAATCACTCATGGAATAACCTTGGCCCATATTTCACACAAACTCCACATTCACGTCACAAAATCAGGGATCATTTGTGCAGAAAAGACGGCATTATACATGTCGAAGGCAACTTATCTAAACAGTAAACACAGCAAGTAAGTACTAAACACAGGTTGCTACTTACTTGGAACAATGGGATCAACCTCTGCTTGGCAACTCCTCGCTCGCAATACTCCACTAGGACAGCCAGATAATACACGACCCGGTGCTGAGAACACAAGTACATTACAATCAGGAAGAGACAGTGGCGGCTCCTCCTAAGGGGCAGATATTCATTCAAACAATTTTATAATTAATGGTAAGCCATGATAGCTGGTGGTAAGGCACGGTAGACCGTGTAACTACCATAGGTAGTTAGAGCAGAAACTTTCTAACATATGAAACATGACCGTTCAACAGATCGATCTAATATTGTGTTCACACACTTATGAGTAATCCCAGGTACATATATTTTTAGACGAGATCCTGTGATTTTTGAAAATTAACAAGGAACCATTCAATCATAAAGGTTCAATCGATCAACTTAAAACTTTGTATGGTTATTGGGACCAATATTTTAGGAATTGTTGGAGATTTTCATACAAGTCTGTGACGAAATTCAAGAATTATTGGCTTTTAAAGGACATTTTCGATAGACAAAATTTCGGTTCGAGGTGTTGCGCGTATCCGTGCTCGCTCATCAACGCGTTACTCAGAGCGTTTTCCTAGTAATTAGATTGGCATGTCACACTACCTCAGTCTATACTATAGGAGCCTGAACTCTAGGCAATTAGGGTTTACTGTCTCAAGACACCACAGGCAATAAGCCTACATCTATCATATTTTTACGCAATTGTGCACTTACAAGTGTTATTGCCTCGTTGATCAACACATCTTTGACAGCAAACCAAGGGATATAAGTGGAGGTTTGGTTGCCGAGCTTATAGGTGACAGTCAGTTGTAATCCCAGCGGAGCAACGACAAGCAACGATTCTGAAGCAGAACAAAACACATGGCCGTTAGGAATGTACACAGGACGTAGGAAGCTTCGGACGTGTCAGTGTGTAACAACAACTGTGTGAATCGACCTTTAGGGCTCAAGGACATGTGCACAATTGACATACTTACGTATGTGTACGTACACCCGGCTTAAAGACTTGTTTTAATCCCCTGTCCTCCCTTTCTATCATTTACGTTAGTTTAGGCTCCTCCTCCTCGACCGGTAACACGGGAAAAGTTGTTTGATGTGGTGGGGGGTGAACGGAGGGTAAATATTTCCTAATAGGAAGCTAAAATATATATATCACACTATCCACTGTTATGGTAATTGTGCAATGCTGGCACTTTAAGATTAACATTTGTTACGTTCTGCCCCCATTCTGTCAATAGACAACATTAAGAATTATCTAGTTAGCTCTCTAGATAATTTTTAATGCTGTCGATTGTGCGCTAGTTAACATTCTAAGGTGTCAGTCAACCTTGGGAGTCCAATTGACATATTTATTGCGTTATTGATGTTGGAAATAAACTGAACTTTTAGGTTCACAAGGACGTTCCACACTTCCAAGTTCCGGACAACCGTTCTATTTAGAATCTTATTTCTACCTGAATTAATTTGTAATGCAGAACTTTACGCCGATGACACTAGCATAATAATCAAAGATAAAGATAAGGAAATGTTAAAAGCAAAAGCAGAAACAACTATGCAGGAGGCAACAACTTGGTTTAATGCTAACAAATTACTGTTGAACTCTTCCAAAACAAATTTTATTCACTTCAATAGCCTCCATAAACTCCCCAATACCACAATAAGCAGTTTTGAAAACAAAATAGATAACACTAAAATAGATAAAGTTGAGGAAACCAAATTCCTAGGACTGATAATAGATGACAAACTAAAATGGAAAGGTCACTGTCAGGCATTATCAAAAAAACTCAGTAGCTCATGCTTTGCCCTAAAAATAGTAAAAAGAACTACAAATATTAAGACCGCCAAAATAGCCTACTATGCCAATTTCGAGTCGCATATGCGGTATGGCGTACAATTCTGGGGAAACTCCTCCTATAGTAGGCAAATATTCAAACTACAAAAGAGAGCAGTAAGAACAATTCTAGGACTCAGAAACAAGGATAAAAACTCGTTTGCAAAACCACACTGCAAGCCACACTTCATAAAGCATAAGATACTAACTTTCTCTAGTCTATACATATATGAAGCGTCAGTAACGATTCAAAAAAATCTTCAAAATTTACCACAAAACCAGGACGTACACAAACACAACACAAGGCAGAAAGATAAAGTGCATGCAACAAATCACAGAATGAAATTAACCCAAAAAAATTCAAATTATGAAAAATTAAAACTATACAATAATTTACCTAAAGACATAAGAAATCAAAAGGAGATGCACATATTTAAACACAGACTAAAAACGTACCTCATCAAAAAAGCCTATTATTCCTTAGATGAATACCTTAACGAGTAACGAGTAAGCTGGCCAATAAATCTCATTAGAAATAGTAATAAATATTTTAGTAAACCTCAATGTAAATACCTCTATTTACCGAATAAAGAGAAGAGTAAAGGTTTAACTAATAGGTATTAATATTATTAATAATATTATTTGAGTTCATATAGGTATAGGTATATTAAATAGAATAAATGTTTACTTGCCGTTGTTATAATTAAGATCTTATAATTAAAAAATAATGCATTATGTATGCTACGTTATTATATTATATTATCATAGCACTAAGTCTATTGTGAAGTTGTAGGTATTTCTGTAACTGTAATGTATTGTATTGTGTTCAATATAGATTGTGTGTAAATATATCAAGCACAATGCAGTATGTTGCTTTCCAATATACCCTAATACATGAGGGCAAACATATGCTCCTCAAGGGTCATGACATGTAAAAATGTATCAATTGGAAATAAAACTGAAACTGAAACTGAACAAAGCTTCGAATTCAATCTTACATTTCAATTGTTTTCTTAGTTCAAACGGGAGTTTTTGGAAGGGTGATTGGGAACTTCGACAAACTTAGGAAGTTAGAAACGAATTGGCCGTTACATTAGGCGTATGTTCGTGTTTAGAAATACTAGTGGTATGGTCATGAATAGTAGTAGGTACCCACTTGTGATGAACCCACTTTAGCATTGCCAGGCATAGGGCGGCCCATGCCAGAGCGGGTTCATCTTTGCCTGTCCCCAATGGTAGGTAGGTACTACTGGTAGGGGCTCCGGCTACCACTACCAAAGATATTATTAAAACTCACGTTGGCCACTAGGTAGGTAGCCTACTACCTACCTACTATGAGAGACAGTAGGGAGCTGCGTAGGTATATAAATAGCTTGCATTAGGTAAGGTAGGCCAGTAGAGCTAGCTGTAGATACCAAACTATCATTACTTACCACTCTTAATATTATACACTATTCGATATATAAGATAAGCACTGGTTAAAGAGAGTAGTACAATTTGGTGGTAGTAAAGGAATTCTTGATGCGCTAATTTCCACAATAGAATTACAAATGCAGTGGCACCAAGGACAAGTTCCCACTTCTTAAAAAACACAGATACACTTTGAACACTGAATTCGAAGCAAGCACTTGTAGTTTCATAATAATCTGTCGTCAACAAAGGGACTCCATCTATATTCTCAAAATTATCTGATGCTGTCACTGATACTGATGCCATGGGATTCTTCCTTTACCGCCTTTCTTTCTGCTGTTACTTGTTACACACATCTGACCGGTGCCACTCAGTGCTGCCACCTGTAAAAAATAATTTGTCCCTTTACAACCATTAAAAGTTTGCTTTTTGGCCGTCATTTACCGGTATGTACATTGTTAGTCTGATTAATTCACCGAATTATAATATTGTATAATTATAAAAGACCCAAATGTATGTCTTTTTATCTTAAAAATTATTAATCAACAGAATTTCCCCACATGAAGGGAAATATCACTTCATCCGGAGAAACTGCGGAGCTGCTGATGACGCAATTGACACACGCATGGGGCCAATCAGAGCTCAAGGTCGCAATGTTTTTTCCTAGGTTTTTCGTTTTCTGCCACAGCCAGGAGATTGTGGGGGGGAAAATTCGAATGACGGAATGACGTCGAAATAAATGAAAATGAGAAAATGTCGAATGTGTGAGCGCCCAGCGGTTGTGATGCATCTTGTCTTGCGAGCGGCAATGAGATGGTGCGATCTTTTCATGGACACTGGCTTTTGAAATAGCATGTACAGTACGTCCAGTAGCCAGTTCAGCAAATGCTGTGTAAAATTCAACAATGGGTTTAGCTTGTAATCCTGAGTGTTTTGACGCGTGTGCGGTTGTAAATATCTCTCAACGACTGCAGGTGTTCTGGAAAGGGTTGTTTTGTTGTGGTGCCAAATATCTTTCAATGCAGTTAGCTTTTAAAATTCAAGGAAAGTTGTTTAAAATGGCAACTGTAGGTGGAAGGGGTGGCAGGTCATAAAAGAGTTGTATCTTGTCAGAGCTTTACGGTCGAACAAGGGTCGAACAATACTGCTCATCTTATGAAAGGAAAGGCTACACGCTCGCTGGACGTACTATACCTAGATTGTAGGGGCTACAATCTAGATTCTATCTAGATTCTATAGATTATACAGCTATCACCACGCCGTCACCCGCTGGCCCTAGTGGGAACTTGTCGCCTGTCAGCCCAAGTGAGATGTCGTCACCCGCTAGCCCTAGTGGGAACTTGTCGCCTGCCAGCCCAAGTGAGATGTCGTCACCCGCTAGCCCTAGTGGGAACTCGTCGCCTGCCAGCCCAAGTGAGATGTCACCCGCTGGCCCTAATGGGAACTTGTCGCCTGCCAGCCCAAGTGAGATGTCGACACCTGCTAGCCCAAGTGAGGACCGAGGTGATAACTTGTCGCCTACCAGCCCTAGTGTGAACTTGTCACCCGTTAGCCCGAGTGCGAACTCGTCTCCCGAGTTCCAGCCAGTTCCAGTAGCCTCCCAATTGTCATTTGCCATAAGTCAGTCGCCACCCTGCTTGAAAAATCTCGACTACTGTCTGGAGTAAAGTCCAGACACCAGAACTAGTCAGACAAGACCAGAAATGGTGTCCAGACCTACTCCAGAATTTGGAACAGACATAATCAGACTCAGACAATAACAGACAATACCAGACAATATCAGAACACATTTCACTTTCTTTTATCAGAGTTGTCCAGACATATCAGACATAACCAGACGAAAGTGAATTGGAACTTACAAGAAACTATCAGACTTTACCAGACAAATGTCTTGGAACTGACAAGAATTTATCAGAAATAATAAGATATTACCAGACCGTGAATATACCAGCCATAACCAGAAGTAATCAGACATTACTAGACCGAATACACCAGACATAACCAGAAGTTCTCAGACATTACCAGACTATACCAGACATATCCAGAAGTTATCAGACATTACCTGACTGACTATACCAGAAATATCCAGACCTAATCAGACATTACCAGGCCGACTATACCAGACCTATCCAGAAGTTTTCAGACATTACCAGAATATACCAGACATATCCAGAAGTAATCAGACCTTACCAGACTAAACCAGACATATCCAGAAGTATTCAGACATTACCAGACCGATATACCAGACATATCCAGAAGTAATCAGACCTTACCGGACTATACCAGACATATCCAGAAGTTATCAGACATTACCAGACTATACCAGACATATCCAGAAGTAGTCAGACATTACCGGACTATACCAGACATATCCAGAAGTTATCAGACATCACCAGACATATCCAGAAGTAATCAGATATCACCAGACTATACCAGACATATCCAGAAGTTGTCAGACATTACCAGACCGATATACCAGACATATCCAGAAGTTATCAGACATCACCAGACTATACCAGACATATCCAGAAGTTATCGGACATTACCAGACTGTACCAGACATATCTAGAAGTTATCAGACATCACCAGACTATACCAGAAGTTATCAGACATCACCAGACTATACCAGACATATCCAGAAGTTATCAGACATTACCAGACCGATATACCAGACATATCCAGAAGTTATCAGACATCACCAGACTATACCAGACATATCCAGAAGTTATCAGACATTACCAGACACATCCAGAAGTTATCAGACATTACCAGACACATCCAGAAGTTATCAGACATCACCAGACTATACCAGACATATCCAGAAGTTATCAGACATTATCAGACATATCCAGAAGTATACAGACATTACCGGACTGACTACCAGAAATATCCAGACCTATTGACTTGACCAGACCGACTATACCAGCCATATTTAGAAGTTATCAGACATTACCAGACTATACCAGAAATATCCAGAAGTAATCAGACATTACCAGACTGATTATGCCAGATATATACAGACCTAATCAGAAATTGCCAGACCGACTATACCAGACATATCCAGAAATTATCAGACATTACCAGACTGATTATGCCAGATATATCCAGACCTAATCAGACATTACCGGAGTTGGACCGACTATACCAGACCAAGGTGTCTATAGAAGTTGGTATACCAGACCTTACCAGACATATCCAGAAGCTCCAGAAGTTATCAGACATTACCAGACCGATTATACCTAAAACCAGATATCCAGATGTGTTCCACTAGGATGATACCATTACAAATGTAAGATTGATGAATGTTGAAAAACAGTATCGTACAAAATACGAGTATGTAAAGATTCAGAACAATAAAAGGTCTTAAAAGTTCCATAATTCCGAAGCATTTCTAGGTGTTATTTCGTAATGCATTCAACAGCCCATAGATTTGAATTCATCAAGAATTTAGAAGAGCATGTGTGTGGCCAGAATTAATATCACACTTTTAGTGTAAATTTATTTTATCATTAGATATTTCGCACAGGTGCCTACTTACTTGCATATTATATAATTATCATGTAGAATGTCAATAACACAATAATATAAATGCAATGGGTATGTAAATCATTTTTGTATATAATTGAATCTATTTTCAAAATATTTTTATATAAAATGATTATAAATATGCCCATACATATTATACAAGATCTGCACAAGGGATAAGTTTCCACACAAAATCTCAATGAAATCTTTAAAAAAAAATTAGAATGGAAACTCGTTTTCCTAGACTGTATGTACTTACGCTTAATATTTTGCTTAATTACATGCATTACATCAACATTGGAGACAATATATTGGTTAAAAGAGCCAGTGCACAGCATGTGCACAGTAAGGTGCAATGCCAATCACTGTCATTAGCTCCGAGCTCTGACTTATGGCATGATATCATAATATTGGAGAATATTTGGTACCATTGGCCCCTTGAATCAGACCCAGTCGTTGACCACCTATTTCAATCTTAGTAAAACAATCTTCCGTATGCATTCTCATGCAGGGTTCACTAGGTCCTGTTCTATAAGCGCATGAGATCAAGGAAATTTGTTCGGAAATGAACACAATTGGCTTTAACGAAAGTATTGAACCATTAATTTAACATTAAAGAAATTATTGGTTTTAATTACTATCTAATAAAGGTGAAAGTCTTTATGTGAATAATCGTTGTGTCGGGGTGGAGGGGAATGGCACCAGGAGAGTATTTTGACAGCATTCAAGCTATTCAACATGTGGGAATTTATTAATTTATGGGTTCAACATTCTTTACAAAGTTTTAACATCTAACTTTTAATAAAAACGCTAAAAATCAAGGACAAATGGAAACGATGGTTCATTCAACAGTTGCAATAATATTTCATGTTTGTGTTGAAATATGAAACTGTTTTTATTAATCATAATGTAATAATTGTAATACACTATTAAAAATTAACTCACAACTAAATTTGGCCCTGTAAAAAATTAAATACCTATAGACAAATGGAAACAATATAATTACAAAATATAAAAATGCATTGGATGGAGCGGTTACCGATCCTGGTTTGCAGTTCTTCGCCTCTATACAATGGAATTTTGTCATCGGCTTTCAAAGAGGCTGTGGCTATATGTCCTGTAAAATGAAATGAAGAGAAAAGTAGTCACGAGATACATTAAAAATAATTTTATCTCATTACCGTCACAATAAAAAATCTTGGTACTGGGTATAGAGGGACGAGTAAGAAGGTAGTGTGCATGCCTTTGCACACTACCTGCTGAGAAGTCTTGCCAAGATCATTGTAATATTGTCTTGATTGTATTTCTAGAAAGTTTGACTCTAATTTTTTTTTAAATGATAATATTTTACTTCTTTTGGCGAGATCTTGTATTCTTGTTTAGATTTTTTTTTGATTTAGACCAGCGTTTCTTAAACTTTTCTACCCCGCGGACCCCCTTAAAACATAGGTAGTTTAGTTTGTTGTCGCGGACCCCCAAAACTTACCCGTAACATTTTTGGAATATTCCCCCATTCATCATATCAGATTAGAATTCTTTTCTTTATTCCCAAAGATAGTCTAACTTTGATAATAATATGAAATAATAAAAATTATTGGAATGTAGCATTATTTTTCATTTAAATATTTGTATTCTATATTAGTACGGCACGACTAATTACGGGGAAACATTTTGCGCACGAAACAATGTGGGGAGGGCCCCTTAGCGACAAGGGATAGGTCCGAAAAGACCGGGAAATTTTTGAAATTCGAAAGTGAATTTGGACTATATTTACCTATGCGATTTGGACAATAATTTTTGTCGTTTTTATTTTTGGCTTACAAAGTATTTTTTCACAATAATGAGAACATGTTTAAAAAAAATTAATGTAATTTTAGTGACGAAGAGTTAAGAATTACTTCACAATAGGAGGAAGGGGAGAAGAAGCACACACTTAAACATGTATACCTACCCTATATTTTTATTGAGTTTAAGTGTATTTTAAATTTTATATTTAAACCCAATATAAATATTCAATGCTATTTCTTGAGTCTTCGCGGACCCCCTGTGAGGCCTCCGCGGACCATAATTTAAGAATCGCTGATTCAGACAATGAAATTGTTAATATTTGACAAAATCTTGTTAAGATCTTGGAAATAGTTTCAGCAGGGAAGTCCCTTCTTGGGTACTAAAACATCATCATTGAATGTGGTAAATGTAGTAATGCCATGCCCCAAGTTTTTTTTCTGAAATAAAGAATCGTTGAATATTACATCAGTGATCTGTTTTAGATAGACTAGTACAATAAGCGTCTTTAATTACCATTCAAAACAGTGTTTCATGACGGAATTGGTTTGGTGCCATTGTTTTGTTGGATCATGTTACTTGGATTGTTCAATGAAGAATTCTGTAACATAAATTACTTATTTAAATAGACACCGTACAACATAAATCAAAATAATATACAAATACAAATTGAAATCAGTCAAAGGTATGTAATAACTGAGGATATTATCTCATTATGTTTTACGTAGCACAGTTATATCTTCAACTTACTAAACTAGGAAATAGCTCGGTGTAACGCGTTGATAAGCGAGATCTTGGCAAGAGTTTCAGCAGGGTATTAGCAGGGCCTTCTTGGGTATTATCACATCATGTGGTGAATGTAGTAATGCCATGTCCCAAGTTTTTCTGAAATAAAACAATCGTTACCTATGTTAATATTATTATTATTATACTCAGATATTGCCTGAGTATAATATAACATCAGTGATCTGATTTAGAAGTGTCCTTAATTACCATTAAACAGTGCATTCTTGACGGAATTGGTTTGGTGCCATTGTTTTGTTGGATCATGTTACTTGGATTGTTGAATGAAAAATTCTGTAACAGAAATTACTTATTTAAATAGACACCGTACAACATTAATCAAAATAATATGCAAATACAAATTGAAAACAGTCGAAGGTATGTAATAACTGAGGATATTATCTCATATGTTTTACCAAATACATTAATAATAGTTACCTTCATTATTAAAGTAATTGGTTATATCTTCAACTTACTAAACTAGGAAATAGCTCGGTGTAACGCGTTGATAAGCGAGATCTTGGCAAGAGTTTCAGCAGGGCAGTCCCTTCTTGAGTATTATCACATCATGTGGTGAATGTAGTAATGCCATGTCCCAAGTTTTTCTGAAATAAAACAATCGTTATGTTAATATTATTATTATTATTATTATACTCAGATATTGCCTGAATATATAACATCAGTGATATGATTTAGAAGTGTCCTTAATTACCATTAAACAGCACATTCATGACTGAATTGGTTTGGTGCCATTGTTTTGTTAGATCATGTTACTTGGATTGTTCAATGAAAAATTCTGTAACAGAAATTACTTATTTAAATAGACAGCGTACAACATTAATCAAAATAATATACAAATACAAATTGAAAACAGTCAAAGGTATGTAATAACTGAGGATATTATCTCATATGTTTTACGTAGCACAGTTATATCTTCAACTTACTAAACTAGGAAATAGCTCGGTGTAACGCGTTGATAAGCGAGATCTTGGCAAGTGTTTCAGCAGGGTATTAGCAGGGCCTTCTTGGGTATTATCACATCATCATTGAATGTGGTGAATGTAATATCTAATGACATGCCCCGAGTATTTCTGAAATAAAATAATCGTTATGTTATTATTATACTCAGATGTTGCCTGAAAATTACATCAGTGATCTGTTTTAGAAGCGTCTTTAATTACCATGCAAAACAGTGTTTCATTACGGAATTCGTTTGGTGCCGTTGTTTTGTTGGATCATGTTGTTCAATGAAGAATTCTGTAACAGAGTACCTACATACATACAACATAAATCCAAATAATATACAAATATAAATTGAAATCAGTCAAAGGTCGTAATCAGGCGCGTAGGAACTTTATTTTGAGTGGGGGGGTCAAAATTATCGGGGATCGATGGATGTTAGTAAAAAGCCTTGCTCTTCTTCAAGGGGGTCTGGGGGGCCACACCCCCCAGTTAGCCCCGCAGGGCTTTTCTAATGTTTAATTTAAAATAAATAACTGACTATTTTCAGTTATCAATGACAACTCAATTCAATCCCTTCAATAGTAAAAAACTTGAAGGAAAAATGCTAGTAAATTTAAAATGTGTGATATGCAATATTCTTGGGGAAACTTGAGACAAAATGCAATATAATCTGTAAATTTTGTTATATGATAAAATCCCCAATGGGTAATTTTTTGAATTCTAGTAAAAGAAAGAGTATAGATTATGAATCGATTTCGGAATACCTTTGAAAAAGGTTGCAATAAGCAACAGCAAAGCAAGAATAAAAATGTGTATGTGTTTTGGTATCAAATAGTTTCACGTGAATTTATTAAATGTTATGAGGGTGATCATGTTGAACATATGAGTAAATGAGTTGTCTCATTGGATAATACCTAGCTGTTCAATTAGTTAAGCAAAACTTGAGAACATTTTGAGAATTCAACGTCATAATGAAGCAAATCTGTGCATTTTTGCATCTCATAATCAACGTTTGTGAATATCTGGGAAGGTGATATCTGGGGGCCAATTCTTGAGATTCACGTTTCGAAACCGTGTACGTTCACTGTTTAAAATTTAAAAAAGTTAAATGCTAAGCAAAGTTCAAGTTTCAAGTTCAAGTTTTATATGCAAACGTAAATGGTTTCAAATCGTAAAAACTCAAGAATTGGCCTCCTGGTCTCCTGGGCAAGGGGGGTCAGGATCCAGTCAGCAGGGCATCGAACCCGATCGTTTACGGGTTCAGGTTCGGGTTCGGGTTCAGGCAAAGCTATGATACGGGTTCGGGTTCAGGTTCGGGTTCGGGTTCGGGTCCGGCTCCACACTTAGATTAATCCTACATACCTACATCTTTGTGTTCCAAACCAATACATTTTCTGGTGTACAGTTTATTAAATTTGAATTACATCAACAAACTTCATTAATTTGACTTAAATTTTATTTTTTGGTCAATGCTTTATCATTGAACGCATGTCGAACTGACGTATGGGACTCATAGTCGTACTCATGATAAAGCATTGAGGGGGTGGGTGAGGGGGGGGGGACTGAATGATCAGTCTGAATTTACGCGATTTTTGGCATATGATTTGTAAAGGCGTTTTGATTTTCTAAAAACTTTTGGTAGACACAAAAAAGCTTGTCGTATGCTGGGTTATGTATATAATTTATATATCCTCTAAAAAATTTCGAGTACCTCCCAGCAAACACAAGGTTGTACCTGGGACCTCCCCAGTCCCTCCTAATTAAGGATGTAGGATATCCCCAGTCCTTCCTAAAATGATCCTAAAAGCCTCCCCACAGCTTCCTAATGGGGATCCTAAATGGCTCCCAGGTACATCCTGGGGAGGGAGGACCATCCTAAAAAAAGGAAAGTCTGCCTTTTTTTAGGAGTTATTCTGCCTTTTTTTAGGATATCCATCTCCTAAATTAGGACAGAATTTCTCGATTAGGTAGATCATTTTCCACGATATTACGATAAGTGCCTTTTCAAAATGCCTTATTTAATATATTTAATACACGATAGAGCGATATAATATATAGATCGATAGCTAACACTGACAGGACAGGGGTAGGCTCACTCCACCAAAAAAGTGAAGCATTTTTGCATCACTTGCGGGACACCGACAAAAACACCAACATGACAGCGTCAGATCAGCTGCTATCATTCATTTCTTTGATGGAATTTATTCATTTATACATTTATAGTTTGAATGCATCATACCTACAAATAATATGGATCGGAGTGCAGGGGACAACTTGCAGGGGACAACTACTAAAGAGGAAATACACATTTGTCCTATCATGTAAAGCAACGTTTCTCATTTTGTTACAAATTCTTATAATTTTTGCCAGATTTTGGTAATAATAAAACTTACCTACTTAAAACAAACAATAAAGATATCTGAGTAAAACATAAATCTATATTGAAGTTGAAGGGCAGAGTACTCTGTTGACAGCTAACGAAACCTATATAAATATTTCAATAGCGGCCATTTTTAGTGTAATATATCCTAAAAAAAGGCAATTGCCTAAATTAGGGAGGACCGTCCTAAAAAAAGGAAGGTCTGCCTTTTTTTAGGAGGTATTCTGCCTTTTTTAGGAAGAATTCTGCCTTTTTTTAGGATATCCCTCCTTAAATTAGGCAGTTGCCATTTTTAGAATAAGCCATCTTGAATTTGGAAGAGTCCTCCTTACTAGGATGTACCAGGGAGGTCCCCAGTACATCTTTGTAAGGATATCCCTATTTAAGGAGCATCATCCTAATATTAGGACCTCCCAGAGAGCTCCTGTGTTTGCTGGGCTATAGCAGAGCTGTGATGTGATGATTAATGCGAAATGAAGGCAGAATTGGTATTTCAGACATCCAGTTTGCCCCGCAGGGAGATTTTTCATTTTACTTCCTACTAAAACGAATTTGTGACACTACAGGCCACGAGTTATATTACTTCATAGAAAAATATTTTTAGTGTAGGTTGAAGCATGGGGGAAGGGCAGGAACCCACCTCGTAAGTAAAAAATTAGACAAAGTCCCTTTATAATTCTTAAAAATATCTCGAATAATACTACTTTTCTTCTTCCCCATTTCAAAATTCAGAGCGGAGACTCAAGACAAAGCTATTCGGCTAGGTTATTTGGCGTGGAGACACAACTTATTATAATTCATGTTTTGTACCCTCACATAAAAATATATCTAAGTAGGTAGTATACTTTGAAAATGAAATATGAACTTAACATTTTTATTCAAATTATTAAATATTATAAAATGTATTTAATTTAATTTGAAAACCCATAAAAAACCCTAAATAATATGGGTTCGGGTTCAGGTTCGGGTTCACAAATATATTTTATAAGGGTTCGGGTTCGGGTTCGGGTTCAGACAAAAAATTAATACGGGTTCGGGTTCGCAAAAAATACGTTTTTTTCGGGTTTCGGGTTCAGGTTCGGGTTCGATCCCCTGCCAGTCAGGGGTGTCCGTTCCCCCCGGTTCCCCCCCTTTAATAACTGAGAATATTATCTCAGTTACGGCTCGACAGCTGTAGTTACCTACTACTTATTTATTGGCAATGGACACTATGACGAGCAGTGTTGTGAAGTAACATGATACAAAGTAACATGTTACTACTTACTTTAAAAATGAGGTAATTGTAATTGTATTCAGTTACTTTCTTTATTGAAAATAGAAACAGTAACTTTTATCCCGTTACAATTTTGAGTAACTTTAGTGAAATGTAACGTGATGCATTTAATTCATCTCTGAATAATGTAAAATGTCCAATTCAGTAAAAATAAAAAAATAAAAAAATCAGCTCTAGAATGAGAAGGCATTACAACAAAATTCTAAAATGCCTTTGGCCTAGACATTTTTCTTGTCCTGTCAGCCCTGTTCACTATTTTCAGTTATCAATGACAACTCAATTCAATCCCTTCAATAGTAAAAAACTTGAAGGAAAAATGCTAGTAAATTTAAAGTAACTGTGAAAGTAACTGCTGTCAATATAAAAGTAGGTAACTGTAACTTAACACTGATATTTGTCGGTGTTACTTTTGAAACCCTTGTAACTGTAGCTGTCTGTAACACTGTTAGAATTTTGAGCAAGTAACTGTAACTGTAATACTGCTACATTTTAAAAGTAACCACAACTCTGGACGATAGCCCTGCCTATAGATATTCTCAATTGAATCATAATTTCATATTTAAAAAACCTACTTACTTTCTTTGTATTGTAAGTATTTTTTTCTCAAAATGAGTGCATACCTAACATGACAATTTAGGTAGTACAACTTATTCACAATGATGAATTGAGATATGTCAACAAATTAATGCACTTGAACATGCTGAACCATACAAAATATTTATGTAAATGTGAAAGAAAATTGGATCTGCCATCAAATTTTATTTTCAGATTTCGCAAATAATCTTCTACCGAAGCTTTTACCTCTAATGACATTAGATCGAACTTATGATACGTAAATTTACATTTGTCTTTATACGACTAGAATACAAAATTCACACAAATTTTAAAAAAATATTTAGAGGAGGCAGGTTCACTCATTTAACCCTTTATAGGTCACTGGTCTGGGACCCATTTTATTGAGCTGAAAATTAAAGCAATTATCAAGGTCGTCAATATGAATATAAGGCGGGGAAAAGTGGGAAGCAAATTTCCCACTGTACATTTAGGTCACAACCATGGTGGGAAGATAATGTCCCAATAACCTATAAAGGGTTAAGCCGGTTTCACATAAAGCGCGTTTCGCGTTTTTTTTATTGACCAATCAAAACCACCGAAAATTTCGCCGCACGCGTTTTATTTTTAAGCCGCCCCATCTCGATTGTAGGGAGGTTTTTTCAGTACCGCGCGTGGCGAAAATGACGTCACGACCTAGCAGCTAATCACGTGCGACTACGAAAACTATAAAATAAGACTATAATGATAATAATTACTTACCTCTGCATATTATTCCATCTAATCATACCAATTATAACACCCAAATTGTTACTAACAAGAATAATAAATTTATATCAACATTCTGTTTTCGACGGCCTCTTCTAGGCGTTATAAAAAAAGACAAAACGCGATATCGCAAAACGCGGCACGCGCTTTATGTGAAATGGGCTTTACCCAAGGGTAGTAAAATTATTTTAGATACCTTGGGCTGTATTTACCCACTTGTAGGTCATACACTTACCTACCTTCAAAGACAGAGATGTTTGTACTTCGCTGTTCCTCCATTCTTCATCGCAACACTGTATTTTCTGTTAAATACGCGTTGAATTTGATTAAATATCGAAATGCACGAATGTAGGCGATCACATTTTCCCACTTATAAAATTTCCTATTATGTGTAGGTACGGTACACTCAGCAAATGATAAAACGGTATTTGAAAGAAATGGATTGGCTGAAAAAAATGTGTTGGCATCAAAATGTTGAAGTCTGCTAACTCGTCATCTACCTATAGTAGGTGAGGATTGATAGGTGAGGGTTGATTGTCAAGGAACCTGACCAGCAGCGAATCCGTTTCTTTCAAATACCGTTTTATGTTTTTTTGGGTGTACTAACTCAATAATTACAATTTAATGCACATGCACGGTAAATCACGGTAAAATTTTCTATCAAATCATTATCTAGATACTTTTTTGAGTAACTGGCTGTAGATACTTTCACTTTCTGGTATTCATCAAGTAAAATATTAAATTTGTGACGTTCCCTCTTACCATGTTTTAAACAAATTACATGCAAAAAGGAACCAAACCCCAGGTATCATGAACTGAGATATTGAGAGAAACGCAGAGAGTTTCATAGTTTTTTAAATGTATGGACTAAATCAGTAATTTTTCTGTTGTTTGATCGGCAGAGTTTTTATATATTTTTTTGTAATTACTAAATATTTAAAATATACTGTGGTTACTTCAAAAATTAATGAAATGTAGCTTGGTTCCTTTTTTTTTATCAATGTGAAATTATTGTTGTTAATGTATAATGTAAAAAGGAACCAACCCACAAATATGTGGATTGGTTCCGTTTTGATCAATGTGAAATTATTGTTGTTACTGTATAAATTTAAATTGTGAAAAGGAACCAACACCCAAAAATTTAGATTGGTTCCGTTTTGCTTATTGTAAAATAGTATAGAAAACGCTCAATAAATATACACTACACAGCAAACGTGGGTAGGTTCTCTTTTGAAAATGTAAGTTTATAGGTCAGCAACTAAAAAATAAAAGGGGTTTAATACAAAATTAAGCAAGCATGATTTAATAATCATAAAACACCAAAAATGAAGAATCGATTGATCACCTACCATAAAAAATGTCATGCCATTTTCAATGTCAAAGCTGATTGTAATTATTAATTATCACCAGCAGATTGCACACACAAAAATCTAAAGGTTTTTAAAAGGTTTAAAAACAACCTTCAGGGAGACCCTGCGGTTTTGTTTCTGCCCATGGACGTCCGCAAGGAAAACGTATTTTCAACGGGTTAAGGGAGGGTGTGGGGAGCGCGCCCCCCCCCCCCCCCCCACTTATTGGTTTTTCGACACTTTGAGACGATGAGGTGTATTTTGTGGAAATATTCAATATTGTATAAATTATAAATTTGACACTTGACATTTGGGGGGGGGGGGGGAGAAGACATGTTCAAACCTTGCCCCTCAGGCATTTTTTGGTTTTTCGACACTTTGAAATTATTTGTTTGTGTATTTTTTGTTTACAAAATGATCACCACACAAATTGTATGTTTTCCTGACATCCAGGGGGGGGGGGGGAAGACAAGCGCCTCCCCCCCCCTCCCCCTGTGGACGCCCATCCATGTAAGTGTCAAACATCCAAGTGCAATTTTACCGTGAAATAGGTGCCTCTCCGCCGCAGGTGGCAGGGTGACATTTTTACCAGCTATTATTGTAACTACCTACTATTTGTCAATAAAGTGTTAGGTAAATGCTCAATATTCAATGCAAGATGCTCTCTGTATGTAACAGTAATTGGGGGTTTCAAAGGAGTAGGTATAATATAATTGAAATGACTGCTCACTTACCGTTTTCCTGAGAGATCGTATAGGTATTCCAAATTGTGTTTTTTCACTGTTTAGAATCCGCGTAAAACTGTGTACATTATACTAACAAAAGAATGATGTTTTTCAAAATTATACATTAACAATTGATTAATGTATTTGAATGCATTTACTATCAGTAGTTACTGTAAAGAACAGAGCGTTGTCACATAAATCACAACTGATTAAAAAACAGCTCGAACTTCACACAGCAGTCTCCACCCGCCTGACTGGGGACTGACTGACTGAAGATTTGATGTCGATGCAAAACTAGCTCGATCTAGTTCAGCGTGAGAACAATGATGAATCATATTATTCAAAAAAACCGTTGTATCAGAGTTATGCAGATAAAGTCAGAATAGTCAAGACCTGATGTCAGACATAACCAGAAGGATTCAGAACGCACGAACATTTCCAGAACATACCAGATAATACCAGACGCTTTGAGACAATGTCTATCCAGACCAAGCCAGACAATACCAGAATGACACCAGACCATAGTTCATTCACCAGAATATCTCAGAACTTACAAGACAATTATCCAGACAAAACCAGACGATACCAGACCAGCTACCAGAATACACCAGATACAGAAAATAGCAGAATATACCAGAAGAAATCAGACACAGGTCTAACCAGACTAAACCAGACAATTCCAGAACTACACCAGATCAGTTCATTCACCAGAATATCCCAGAACTTACCAGACAATTATCCAGACAAAACCAGACGATACCCAGACCAGCTACCAGAATACACCAGATCCAGAAAATATCAGAATATACCAGAAGAAATCAGACATAGGTCTAACCAGACTAAACCAGACTATTCCAGAATTACACCAGATCAGTTAGAACACCAGGTTAACTCAGAACGTACCAGACATGTCAGTCCAGCAGACTATACCAGACGAAACCAGAATACACCACATCCAGAAAATACCAGATAATACCAGACGTTTTCAGACATTGTCTATCCAGATCAATCCAGACGATACCAGAATGGAACCAGACCAGTTCATTCACCAGAATATATCAGAAATGATCCAGTCAGTTCTACCCAGACTATACCAGACGAAACCAGAATACACCAGATCCAGAGATTTCCAGATATACCAGACGTATTCGACAATGTCCATCCAGACCAATCCAGACGATACCAGAAGGAAACCAGGCCAGTTTATTCACTAAACTATACCAGAAGTAATCAAAAGTAGTTCTATCCAGACCCAGCCATTCTGGTATCGTCTGGCTTAGAATAGAATGGAATAGAATTTTCATTATTTTGCTTGCTGGATAAACAGTGTCTGATACGTCTAGTAAATTCTGGTGAATGAACTGGTCTGGTTTCATTCTGGTATCGTCTGGCTTGGTCCGGATAGACCGTATCTGAAAACGTCTGGTAGTATAATCTGGTATATTCTGGATCTGAAATGTTCTGGTTTCGTCTGGTTTTGTCTGGATAATTGTCTGGTAAGTTCTGAGATATTCTGGTGCTGAACTATGGTCTGGTGTCATTCTGGAATGGTCTGGTTTAGTCTGGTTAGAACTCTGTCTGATTTCTTCTGGTATATTCTGATATTTTCTGGATCTGGTGTATTCTGGTAGCTGGTCTGGTATCGTCTGGTTTTGTCTGGATAATTGTCTGGTAAGTTCTGAGATATTCTGGTAAATAAACTGATCTGGTGTCATTCTGGAATTGTCTGGTTTAGTCTGGTTAGAACTATGTCTGATTTCTTCTGGTATATTCTGATATTTTCTGGATCTGGTGTATTCTGGTAGCTGGTCTGGTATCGTCTGGTTTTGTCTGGATAATTGTCTGGTAAGTTCTGAGATATTCAGGTGAATGAACTATTGTCTGGTGTCATTCTGGAATTGTCTGGTTTAGTCTGGTTAGAACTATGTCTGATTTCTTCTGGTATATTCTGATATTTTCTGGCTCTGGTGTATTCTGGTAACTGGTCTGGTATCGTCTGGTTTAGTCTGGTAAGTTCTGAGATATTCTGGTGAATTAACCTGGTCTGGAGTAATTCTGGAATTGTCTGGAATTGTCTGGTGTCTGATTTCTTCTGGCATATTCTGATATTTTCTGGAATGGTAACTGGTCTGGTATCGTCTGGTTTAGTCTGGATAATTTTCTGGTAAGTTCTGAGATATTCTGGACCTGATCTGGTGTAATTCTGGAATTGTCTGGTGTCTGATTCCTTCCGGTATATTCTGATATTTTCTGGATATTATGTATTCTAGTAACTGGTCTGGTATCGTCTGGTTTAGTCTGGTTAATTGTCTGGTAAGTTCTGAGATATTCTGGTGAAGACCTGATGTGGAGTAGTTTTGGAATTGTCTGGTTAAGTCTGGTGTCTGATTTATTCTGGCATATTCTGATATTTTCTGGATATGGTGTATTCTGGTATCGCTGGTTTTGTCTGGATAATTGTCTGGCAAGTTCTGAGATATTCTGGTGATTGCTGATCTTGTGTTATTCTGGAATTGTCTGGTTTAGTCTGGTTAGAAGTATGTCTGATTTCTTCTGGTATATTCTGATATTTTCTGGGTCTGGTGTATTCTGGAAGCTGGTCTGGTATCGTCTGGTTTTGTCTGGTAAGTTCTGAGATATTCTGGTGAATGAACTATGGTCTGGGTCATTCTGGAATTGTCTGGTTTATTCTGGTTTGATCTATGTCTGATTTCGCCTGGTATAGTCTGATATTTTCTGGGTCTGGTGTATTCTGGTAGTGGTCTGGTATCGTCTGGCTTTGTCTGGATAACTGTCTGGAGGGTTCTGAGATTTTCTGGTGAATAAATTGATTTGTTGTCATTCTGGAATTGTCTGGTTTAGTCTGGTTAGAAGTATGTCTGATTTCTTCTGGTATATTCTGATATTTTCTGGGTCTGGTGTATTCTGGAAGCTGGTCTGGTATCGTCTGGTTATGTCTGGTAAGTTCTGAGATATTCTGGTGAATGAACTATGGTCTGGGTCATTCTGGAATTGTCTGGTTTATTCTGGTTTGATCTATGTCTGTTTTCGCCTGGTAAAGTCTGATATTTTCTGGGTCTGGTGTATTCTGTCAGCTGGTCTGGTATCGTCTGGCTTTGTCTGGATAACTGTCTGGAGGGTTCTGAGATTTTCTGGTGAATAAATTGATTTGTTGTCATTCTGGAATTGTCTGGTTTAGTCTGGTTAGATCTATGTCTGATTTCTTCTGGTATATTCTGATATTTTCTGGGTCTGGTGTATTCTGGAAGCTGGTCTGGTATCGTCTGGTTTTGTCTGGTAAGTTCTGAGATATTCTGGTGAATGAACTATGGTCTGGGTCATTCTGGAATTGTCTGGTTTATCCTGGTTTGATCTATATCTGATTTCGCCTGGTAAAGTCTGATATTTTCTGGGTCTGGTGTATTCTGTTAGTTGGTCTGGTATCGTCTGGCTTTGTCTGAATAACTGTCTGGAGGGTTCTGAGATTTTCTGGTGAATAAATTGATTTGTTGTCATTCTGGAATTGTCTGGTTTAGTCTGGTTAGATCTATGTCTGATTTCTTCTGGTATATTCTGGTGAAAGTAATTGTCTGACTCTTTCTGGTTTTGTCTTGTGAAGTCTGGCAAGATTTGTTTCTGGTTTGTCTGATATTTTCTGGTTATTTACATTGTCTTGATTTGTCTGGATCTATCTTGATTTGTCTGGATTCATTTTGTCTGGTATTGTCTGATATATTCTTATGTAAAGGTTTTCCTGACCTTTCTGGAAAACTCTGGGTCCGTCTGACTTCTTTTGTCTGGAATAGTCTGGCTATGCCTGATTAATTCTGGTTGTCTGGAATAATCTGGAAAACTCTGAGTTAGTCTGACTACTTTGTCTGGTTTATTCTGGTTATGCCTGAATAATTCTGGTGTCTCGGGCTTCTCTGGTAAACTCTGGTAAAATCTGGAAGAGTCTGGTGAAAGTGTGTCTGGATTCTGAGATTGTCTGAAATTCACTGGGAATGTCTGGTAAATACTCCAGACATTATCAGAAATTGCATGTTTTTTTCAAGCAGGGCAGCGCTAGTTGCTGATAATTATAGGCTAGGGGCAATCCCAAAAAGATTCCCAGGCACTGCCAAACCTTCGCCAGTCCCGTTACGAGTGAGCAAACGGACTCATAAACCAAAAGTTTTAAAGTCATACTGACTAACAGAAAATGTCTCTGTCTTATACTTCAATGTACAGAGCTTATTAGCTAATAAGGAACAAGTCGAGGACTTGATTGTAAATAGTAAACCATTGATGCTAGGATTAACTGAGACTCGGTTAACAGCTGAAATTGATGATCATGAAATCAGCATCAATGGGTATGAAACTATCAGACTCGACTCTTCAAGTCGACACACGGGAGGAGTACTAATTTATATTCTTAATAACACAAAATATAGAATTATTCAAAAGAAAGTTATAGACAAACTTTGGTGGTCACTAAGTATCCGTATCATAGAAGGAGAAAATAAAAATTCAGTGTTTAGTTTTACTTACGTCTCGCCAAAAATGAAAAAAGCTGATGTAATTACAATGTTATCAGAGAATATTGATGACCTAATTGAATTTAACATAAAATGCAAATTATTTATTCTAGGAGATTTTAATATAGATTTGAGTAAACACACCCCATATTCAAAAAAGATGTTAGACATGATTGCTGCCCAAGGTATGAAACAGATAGTCCAAGATTTTACGAGAATCGCTACAATCAAAATTAATAACAGTAATGAAACTAAAATAAGCAGAACAATAATAGATTATGTTATCATTAGGACTGAAGACAGTTTTAAGATAAATGTGAGTGTTATGGATGATATAATTTCAGATCATAGAATCCTTAAAATTAAGTTAAACGAGAGTCAAGAGAGGATCTCAATTGATGATACTATGACAATTATTTTTAAAGACTATAAACAGTTTTTGGGCAATAAAGAATTAGAAGAGAATTTTAGAATAGATCTAAGACAACTAAGCTGGGTTAATAATACTAAGTGTGATGATTTGGATTCAATGGTCAAAGAACTGATCTCAAACCTGACCAGTGCTAGTGATAAAAATATAAAATCTAAAACAATCAAAATAAAGAATATCCACAGTAATAATTCATGGTTTGATAATGATATCAGGAGGACCATGAAAGAGAGAAACCATTTATTCAGACAGGCAAAACACAGAGGACCGAATTCAGCAAAATTAATGATGGAATATAGGATCAAAAGAAATGAAGTTGTTTCTATGATACGAAATAAAAAAAGAGAATTTTATGAGAAGAAAATTGAAGAATACATAAAAAGACCAAAGGATATGTGGAGGATTCTAAAGAGATTGTACAAAGGAAATGACAAACTAAATAGTGTCCCTAAAATATGTTTCAACAATTTGTTAATTAAAGGAGATGACAGAATAGCTAACCATTTCAATGACTATTTTATAAACAGTGTAGTGGACATTTCTAATAGCATAGTGCCAAGTTTAAACTCTACACAAACAGCAGAGTTTGTTTGTCCACACCAAGATAATATATTTGAAAATTTTAGATTAGTAGATGAAGCAATAGTAAAGAATAAAATATGTAAACTAAAAGCTGCTTCCCCTGGGGAAGATGGAATAAATAAGTCCATAATAAGGATAGCATCTCCAATTATTATAAAATATTTGACAAACATAATAAACAAGTCCTTTGAGACAGGAAATGTTCCCACTATATTTAAGTTAGCTACTATTTACCCAGTCCCTAAGTTACCTAATCCAATTGATGGGGAGAATTTTAGGCCGATAAATACATTACATATTATGGAAAAAGTTCTGGAATATATAGTTAAGGACCAATTAGACAAATTCTTTAATGATAATAATATAGTGAATGAAAACCAATCTGGATTTAGAGAGGATCATGGGTGTGAGACTGCTCTACAATTAATCATAAATAATTGGAAGCAGAATATTGAAGAAAATAAATTTACTTTATCAGTGTTTATAGATTTAAAGAGGGCATTTGAAACTATTGATAGATCAATTCTTATAAGTAAACTTGAAAGATATGGGATTAAAGGTAACGTTTTAAAATGGCTATCGTGCTATCTTAGCTTCCGTTCACAAAGAGTTAATTTTAACAAGACGAACTCGGAAATCTTGTCTAATAACCTGGGGGTCCCCCAAGGATCAATACTTGGCCCATTATTGTTCAACATCTATATAAACGACCTACCTAATAGTATAAAATATGGTGTAATGCATCTCTATGCTGATGATGCTTTGATGTTCTGTAGTGGATCTAATATAGATGATATATTGGCAAATTTAAGTTCAGATATTAAAAGCGTTGAATTATGGTTACGCAATAATAAAATGAAAATTAATGTTAATAAAACGAAAGCTATGATTATATGTTCAAAAAGAAATAGAATAAAGTACCAGGATCTTTTGAATAATATTAATATTAATGTTGAGAATGAACCAATAGAAATTGTCCCTAACTTTAAATACTTAGGTGTAATACTTGACAATAATTTGAATCTTAAAGACCATGCACAGTATGTAATAAAGAAAATGGCTCGTAAGGTAGGATTTTTTAGACGAATTAATGGCTGACTACAATTAAAATATAAATTACTTCTGTACCAAGCTATTGTTGCACCTCATATAGACTATTGTAGTTCTATACTATTTTTAATGAATAAGAATGAAATTGACTCCATTCAAAAATTACAAAATAAGGCAATGAGGAGTATCTTAGGAGTCAATAGGTATACATCTATTCTTAAAATGTGCAATGCTTTAGCTTGGTTGAATGTGAAAAACCGAATATTATTAAATACCTTGACGTTTATTTTTAAAATTGAGAAGGGATTTTCACCACTGTACCTTAGCACTAGAATCAAACTAACTAAAGAACTGCATTGTTACAATACTAGAAAGAATAATAATATTATAACTTGTAGAAATAAATCTTCGTTTGCAGATAATTCAATCTTTTGTAAAGGTATAAAAATATATAATCGGATCCCAATTGAGATAAGGAATAGTGAGAAACCCAAATTATTTAGAAGACTATGTTGTAAATTAATAAAAGAAAATGCTCTTATTCCACCTCCATATGAATCTACGTTTTGGGACAGAAATTGCTGATTATTTATTTTCTATATTTATCATTTATGTATTACCATGTAAGTTGATATTGAAATGTGATTTTTATTGTGTAAACCTACACTACTGTTATTCAACTGTAATGTTTAAGTTTAAAAGCTGTACTGATATCTATTGTATGTATGCATCTTATAATGCATGTATACCTAGTTTACTCTTAACATAGAGTGTGTATTTCCAATGTAATGTATTAGATATTCTTTTTGCTATCATTCTTTAAGTGTAAATTATATCAAATTTCATTGTATATTACTCTAGTATTGTATTAGCTGAATTCTGCTACAAACAATAAACTACTACTACTACTACTACTATCTACAATCTAGATTCTAGATTGTATTTGGCTATTTATAGCCAAATAGACTTAGCATTATTTTTTAGTTATTAGTATTATTGTTATTATTATTTGTAAATGTTATGTTTCCAAATACCCAAACAAGGCATAAAGCCTATGGGTCACATGCTTGTGTATGCACATGTACTTTTGTATATTGTAAATTACCTTGTGTAAAGGAAAAAATAAAAAACTGTAAAAACTGTAAAACATGTACCTATATAACGTGAAATCAAACTTATTTCGCGCACATTAGCGGAGACGTTGGGGAAAGTACACATAATTTTTGCCAGGAGGGAATTTTTTTTAGTAATAACTAATAAGTATAGTAATCAATCATTTTTGTTATGATTTTACAAATTTCAAACATCGTTTACAGCTAAATCGTAAGATAAGAATATGAAAACAGAAAATCTATTATAATGTCATTAAGGGCCGGTCTTTCAATACTCTGCTAAAGTCTCAATTAGCTGTTAACAGTTAGTTAGAACAAAACCATATCTTTCAATGTTGTTGCCATGACAATACAGTTCTGATCGACCGTTTAAAAGTTAGCAGCGTATTGAAAGACTGGCCCTAAAATAAAGACAGCAAGGAATTTGATAGGCATTGAGGGGATACCTACCAAATTTCGTCGAAATATAATGAAGTTTGAAATGAAATTTATGTCAGCGCTAATAGATAGGGAATTATTTGTTATTATTATCTTGGAGCATAGCCAATGACAATGTAATTGTAGCATAGTTAGGTACATTCATACATATGGTTACATCCTAGACATGTATAGGTAGGTATGTTATGTACTACATTCAATATTTCACGTTTCTTCATTCTACAACTCGACGCCTTAGTATACTATCTTATCTGCTTTTCTCACGGCAAAACTACTTTTCTATGTAAAAGAAAAAAATCGCTCATTCTTATGTATCTCTTGAATAATGTCTAATAGCAATAATGGCACCCCCGTTTAGATATAGGACAAAAAAGTAATGGTAACAAAATATTAGTTACACATTTTGTCCTATATCCAACTTGAATACTTAGTTTTTGTACAGAAGAAGTTACATTTCAATTTATTAAAATTCAAAATTTAAAAAAAAAACAAAGTCTATTTTCTATTATGTTTGAACTAAGTTTGAGGGGGAATTGAATCAACATCAAAGGGTACCTTATTTGGGGATAAGTTAAGCATGTTTAAATTTTTTTCAAAATTTCATCCAGAAGTGAATAGCCCAGAAATTAAGATTTACGTGAAAAACATATTTATGTTATGTAAGTATTAATGGAATAGCAATAAGTAACAGCATCCAATACCAACCTAACTCAAAAATTTCAAAAAATGGATATAGGACAAACAAGTACAAAATGATTTTTATACTTTTCCAAACATTATTTCGATGGAGCGGCCGCACCATCCAGCCAAGTCGTAATTACCCTACTCCTTACAGGAAGCTCCTACATCTAATAAGAATAACACGTGCGCTGCTATCAACTAATTTCACTGAACGCATGGGATGGGATTTTTAGCCTATTTTTTTACTCAGTTATTGAAAATCTCATATTTTTGGGGATCCATCCATCCTATCACATGCCAACAAGCAGACATGGGCAAAATACTCTGTTTCAATGTATTTGGAATACAAGATACTGATACTTTTAATTTGGGTATCTAAAATACAAGATACAAGATACATTTTAGAGATGTATTTTAAATACAAGATACAAGATAGTATCTTTAGATACTTCAAAAAAGATACATTTAAAGATCCTTTTTTTTATTCTCATACCTACATATCATCCAACAGTAAAAAATGTAGGGACTTACTTTCTAAATTAAATTTTTATTTGTTCTATTTGTAAGGCAACATACTTAACATTTTCTTGATCGATTCAATACGGCAACGTGTATTATTTGATGCTTGTTTGAAATCAAGCAAGAGATCAAGCTATCTTTGAAATTCTAGGCGCATAAAAATGTATCTTGTATTTTAAATCTTCAAAAAAGATACAAAATACTTTAGAAATGGGTATTTAAAATACAAGATACAGATACATTTGGCTCATGTATTTAAAATACTAGATACAAGATACAAATGTATCTAAGATACGTATCTTAAGATACAAGTATCTAGATACTGCCCATGTCTGCCAACAAGATTATGCTGTTTAGTGTTTACAATATAATAGTGCATATAATGATATAATCGACGGTTTCCATTGCTTCTATCGACTTTGCTGTATTAGTTATTTGCACACAGTTTCGGCCACGACATAATGCTGTGTTGTGACAAGCGTCGCCGCTATCGTCACAGCACGCGATGTGTTTATTTGTATACCCGTCGCTAAGCAACGCTTGCATGCAGGCAGGGCATAGTGTTGAGGGTCCCAGTTCCTCCTAACAGGTCGAGTAGTCGGATACGTCGCAATTATTATTTTGTTTGTGGAACTCTTTTCTATTAATTGACATTTGTGAGCGCGATGAGCGATGACGATGGGACGTGGGTGTTTGATTCTTTAGTTGGGTTCTTGCAAGGACCGATTTGGAACGCGCCTATTTTGACCTTCATCGAACAAAAATCACAAAGTGAGTATGAGACGCAGCGTTAGGTAATCTGTGCACAGTCATCAGTTTTTTTTAATGTAAAATTTGAAGTGTTATGAAATATAATACCTCCTACATAAATCAATTTGAACAAGGCTTAGTGTGGATGACTATAGTCATTAGTCTATGCAATTTTGACAAGTGGTTTCATTTACCAATAATCTGTACATTTTCGACTAGCTTAAGATCACAAATTATTATAATAATTTCGTTTGTTACGTAAAATCATAAACAATCTTTGACTTGAACTTCGTGGAGGTACGACCGCTCAGTCATTTATATGTGTGTCTCTTTTCAAGTCTGTAACATTTTGCTACGAAATAAAATTATTACAAACAAATTATTGGTGAAAAGATGAACCAGTGTTGTGAAGTAATATAGTGAAAGATATTTTAGTTTCTAGTTCCTGCTTGTATAAAATAGCTACACTTTAAATTAGGTAGTAAAAACTTAATTAAACTGATGGACACATGAGTTTTGAAGATCGCAAACGTTTCGACCAGGCTCAAACATTCGCCCCTATCACTGATAATCATTTGACCCAGCTGGTTGACAGCACAGATCTGTAGAAACATAAGTAAAGGTACCTACCTACAAGGAATGTGTTTCAACTTGCAGTTTTCGAGCCCAATGAGACCGAGGGAAACGAGGATCACTACAAGGAAGTACACAACGAATACAAAGATCTGGTAAGATTCATGCGTTTTCATGATTCTGCTCTACAGACCTTGGGAAAAGCTGAAACAAAATGCGTCGAAGAAGCAGTGATAAAATATCTGACATTTCCTACAAGAAAGTTGACAAATATTTCCAAACACTCATAAAATCCGTAAAATGCTTTTGACGTTAACAACAGATTATAGTCTGAAAATTGTCACTAATTGTCATAAATGTAGTTCGCAATGCCCATGCAAATCTTAAGTTGACAGGTCAAACGGTTCCACCTAACCTAAGGTTCAAAAATCACAGGATCTCGTTCAAAAACTATACCCGGAACCTATCATATGAAATTAGTGTGTGCACGAAATTTCAGATCAATCAAATGAAACCTTGAGTAGACCCCATACTCAAGGGTTGAAACACATAATAATAAATAAAACCTTTATTATTCTATGGTTGAAAGGTTCGACCTGGAGGCTTATTCTAGAACGATTTCCCAATTCCATTCCTGATGGAATCCGGTCACGGCCACAAGGATTAACATTGCACAGAATCAGATACCATCAGAATTGGGAATTTAAATGTTCTAGAATACGGCCCCTGGGCACTGCTGGCAAAAATATAAAAAAAAAAAAATAACAAAACACAGAGAAAATGTCATAAAGAGTACAGTGGTGTTGGCCAACATCAATCTAGTGACTCTGATGACAATTGAATTGAAACATACCCAATACAAGACTTAGAGAGCACGAATGATACTCTATAGGCAGAGCCAGTTGTTTGTGGTGATAAAAAAAGCCAAAATTCGTTTTCAACATTCTGAAAGTGGTGAATTGGTGGTGATAATTATGTTAATTTTCGCGATTGGTGGTGAAATGGAAAAAAAAGATTTTTGTAAGAATAAGTGTGAAATATGACGCGCGAGCGACCTCTCACTAGCGAAACTCGGCGCGTGCGCATGCACACCCCTGTTCAGGGTCATGTAGATGCGTCATTCCATGCTCAACAGCCAATCAGCTGGCACCCCCATACACTCTTTGGCTGGCATTGACAGCTGGCTTACGAAGAAAACAGTGTGATTCTTTCTAAACCTTCAGAAAACATATACATCCATATTACATTGAAATATGATCGACTCGATCAACATGAAAGTATGATTTTCATTGAATCTTGAAAATATCATCTAAGCACCCTGAGGTGGGATTCTATAACGCCATTGCGACCGCTTAGCAATTTCTTCCAATAGGATAAACATTGAAATAATTGCTATAAGCGGTCGCAATGGAGTTATAGAATCAGGGCCCTGGTACATAGCAAATCAGGTTCAATTCAATTGGCACTGGAAAACATTAATTTCGATACTTCATCTCTGACAGCTATTAAAAACGTCAATAAGTTCATACGTTCTTAACTGATTGGGATGATAATTTGTAAAATAAGAGACAATGTTGGTCTTAATGACCATGCAAAATATGAGTTTGCTCAGATTTATCGAAGACCATTTTCATTTTTCAGCCTATCAGGAGATGTTTATTTAAATTTTAACCAATGAATGGATTTCACAAAAAATTGGGGTCTGCAAACAGAAAAGGTGGTATCTACATGTGTGCAAATTTTCAGCTCGATCGAAGAAAAACTGTGACCTTTACAGCCTCACCCAACAGAAAAAAAAAAATAAAAATAAAAAAAAAAAAAAAAAAATAAAATAAACAGAGGTTTGTGCCAAAAGAGCCAAAAGGAGACGCTCGCTCAATCAATGAAATCAGAGCTCACCAACTAGAGGTAGATGACGAGTAGGTATAGACTTCATCAGATGATGCCATCACATTTTAGGGAGTGCAAAGAAAAATAATAAATCACTTAAACGTTCAAAAATGTTTTCGATAAACAATCTTTTTTGTGGGTTTTGCGGAGATTGTGGCTTTTCAATAAAGATATTCAGTTAGCTTTGACCAGCCTATGGAATCGCTACCTACTTGGATGTAATGACACTGGCAAGGGCGTATTTAGGGTAACATTTTTCGGAAAGGGGCCGGACATTATTAATATTTTGAATAATTACAGGGAAAAACATGGGGGTTCAGGGGTGCAGACAGGAGAAAAATTTCAATCACGGTCATTCGGTATACCTAGCAATTTTGAATCGCAGTGTAGCTATTTTTAGCAAATATATGTTACAAATTTGTAAACATTGGTCTAACTAAGAGGTTTAAGAATAGGTTTGAACTTACAGCATGCAAGTCCGGGGCGCAGGCACCGAAAATATTTGACATTTTTATTCAATTCCAAGCATTTTGGTAAATTTTTGACATAATCTGTCATTTTTATGATTTTTTCACATATTATTTTAATTGTGCGTATATTTTTGACGTAGACCTGTGTCGGTGGGGGGGGGGGTGGGGGGTTCCCCCCTCCAGAATACGTCCTCTGACGCTGGGTCACCAACACGTGTGATAATAATGATGTCTTGTGCGCAGGTCGACACCATGCTGGGCAGCCCCCCCCACCCCCCTGGTCGCCAACACGTGTGATAATAATGATGTCTTGTGCGCAGGTCGACACCATGCTGGGCAGCCCCCCCCCCTGGTCACCAACACGTGTGATAATAATGATGTCTTGTGCGCAGGTCGACACCATGCTGGGCAGCCCCCCCCCCCCTGGTCACCAACACGTGTGATAATAATGATGTCTTGTGCGCAGGTCGACACCATGATGGGCAGCCCCCCCCCCCCCTCTGGTCGCCAACACGTGTGAAATAATGATGTCTTGTGCGC